>CANXME010000106.1:4847500-5085000 GCA_948144175.1 Closterium sp. NIES-65
GCGAGTTTGAAGTGTATCGAGGCTTGGGGAAGCATGGTTGCATGGTTATGTGGATGCATGGATGCGTGGATGCATGGATGCGTGGATGCGTGGATGCATGGATGCATGGATGCATAGATGCGCGGATGCATGGATGCGTGGATGCGTGGATGCATGGATGCATGGATGCGTGGATGCATGGATGCATGGATGCGTGGATGCATGGATGCATGGATGCATGGATGCGTGGATGCATGGATGCATGGATGCATGGATGCGTGGATGCATGGATGCATGGATGCATGGATGCATGGATGCATGGATGCGTGGATGCATGGATGCATGGATGCGTGGATGCATGGATGCGTGGATGCATGGATGCATGGATGCATGGATGTGCGGATGCATGGATGCGTGGATGCATGGATGCATGGATGCGTGGATGCATGGATGCATGGATGCATGGATGCGTGGATGCATGGATGCATGGATGCGTGGATGCATGGATGCATGGATGCGTGGATGCATGGATGCATGGATGCATGGACGTATGGCAACCCCTCACTCCTCACCTTGTGCTCTTTCTCTCCGCTTGCCGTTGCTTCTCTCAGCTGCGGGTGGAGGGAAGCCCAGTGATGCGCACTGTGGATCTGAGTGGCATCGGCAGCTTCCAATCGCTGTACGCCACGTGTGCAGCCATGTTGCAGCTGCCTCTGCAGCAGCCAGGGCAGCCCGCAGCGGGTGCCACATGTCCCTGGCAGCTCACCTACACCGACGCCGACGGCGACACGCTGCTTGTTGGTGACGGGCCATGGAGCATTTTTCTGGAGCACGTGCAGATGCTTTCCGTCATGAAGGCTCCAATGTGATGGCTCATTCGATACAACATCACGAGACGCTGGTGCTCTTTCATCCGGACAGGATTTGTTTTGGGCGAGCTGCAAGCAAGCATCAGCATAACTGCTCGTTGTGTCATCTTTGTAGATTTCTTTTTGCCTATCTCTTTCACCTTGGTTTGTATAGCTTTTGTTCTCTAATGTGATTCATATCTTTTGCTGTACTTCCTCTCGTTCAAAAGGAAAGTTACTTCCCGTCACGCAAAAACTCAATGACCGCTAACATTTCGCGAAAGAAAGGTCTTTCGATGACTGCAGTTCTCCCACCGCGCGAAATCATTCGGTGGTAGAGTAACCATCTGTTTCACCAAGCTTCGCCGAGCGTACTACCTACCCCTACATCCACTCGACGCCGCGTTTCCCGGCGGCATGCGAAGCGGCCATGGCGCGCTTCACGCCGCAGGACTTCTTTTTCAAAGAGGCGCGCCGCCTCGGCTACGTAGCGCGCTCCGCGTTCAAGGTGCGCTCTCGCGCGCCCCGTGCTCGGCGCCGCGAGTCATGGAGGTCCCGCGTCGACCAGTGTCCCCCGCGTTTGCAAATAGCGTTGGAGCACCTGCCGCGTGCTAAGCGCGCTCGCACCGCGGACTGCATGCGCGGGGGCGGACGGAACCGCCCGCATTTCCCCGCTTTCCCCTGCCTCCGCCGCTATCTCCCCCTCCCGCGCCTGCCCCGCGGGCACCCTCCTTCCACCGATGCAGAGCGCAAATTGCTGCACCGGATCCGCATTTCGCAGCGTGTCTCCCCCACGCCTCCGCCGTCCCTCCCTATTCCCCTTATCGCGTCCATCCCTCACCCATCCCTTCCTCCCACCCTATCCGCTCCCCTCTCCCCACTCCTCCTCTGTCCCACAGCTGCAGGAGGTGCAGAGCATACACAACCCATTCCCCCGTTCTTCCCCCTGCCCCCCCTTCTTCCCCTCCGCCTGCGCTTCTCCCCCTCCCTCCCCACCGCCAGCTGCAGGAGGTGCAGCGGCGGCACGCGGTGATAAGGAAGGGAGGCGCCGTGCTGGATCTGGGATGCTGCCCGGGGGCATGGCTGCAGGCACGTGCTGGGGATGGGGGCATGGCTGCAGGCACGTGCTGGGGATGGGGGCATGGCTGCAGGCACGTGCTGGGGATGGGGGCATGGCTGCAGGCACGTGCTGGGGATGGGGGCATGGCTGCAGGCACGTGCTGGGGATGGGGGCATGGCTGCAGGCACGTGCTGGGGATGGGGGCATGGCTGCAGGCACGTGCTGGGGATGGGGGCATGGCTGCAGGCACGTGCTGGGGATGGGGGCATGGCTGCAGGCACGTGCTGGGGATGGGGGCATGGCTGCAGGCACGTGCTGGGGATGGGGGCATGGCTGCAGGCACGTGCTGGGGATGGGTGATAGGGAAGGGTGGTGGGGGCATCACCGATGCATGCCTGAATAGCCACATTATGTCCGTTCGTTCGTATCATGGTGTGTACTGCCATGGGGGGCATGTCCGCATGCTTTATTTCTGTTGCTGCCGCATGCGACTCATGCGGCATGGCAGCACAGCAATGGTATGAGCAGCGGTGCGCTATCGCCCACTTGCCCCATCCTTCACACATGCCTCAGAATTCACAACGCCTCAAATAATGCCTGCCCTCTACACTGCCTCAACGCCTCAAATAATAATGCCATCAGCCTGCGTGCGTGCGACCATGCCCTTCATGCCTTCCATGTGCTCACGTGTCTGCCGCGCACCACATCACATCACATCACATCACATCACATCACATCACATCACATCACATCACATCACATCACATCACATCACATCACATCACATCACATCACATCACATCACATCACATCACATCACATCACATCACATCACATCACATCACATCACATCACATCCCATCCCATCCCATCGCATCGCATCGCATCGCATCGCATCGCATCGCATCGCATCCCATCGCATCGCATCCCATCGCATCGCATCGCATCGCATCGCATCCCACCCCACCCCACCCCACCCCACCCCACCCCACCGCACCGCACCGCACCGCACCGCACCGCACCGCACCGCACCACATCACATCACATCACATCACATCACATCACATCACAGGTGGCATGCCAGGCCCTGGGCCCCATGAGTCAAGGCGGCTGTGTGGTGGGCGTCGACATTCAGGTGCATGCCCTGCTACCTTCCGACATTCAGGTGCATGCCCTGCTACCTTCCGACATTCAGGTGCATGCCCTGCTACCTTCCGACATTCAGGTGCATGCCCTGCTACCTTCCGACATTCAGGTGCATGCCCTGCTACCTTCCGACATTCAGGTGCATGCCCTGCTACCTTCCGACATTCAGGTGCATGCCCTGCTACCTTCCGACATTCAGGTGCATGCCCTGCTACCTTCCGACATTCAGGTGCATGCCCTGCTACCTTTCGACATTCAGGTGCATGCCCTGCTACCTTCCGGCATTTGCTATCTCAAAGCTCCTTCTACTAATCCCCTCTTTCCCAACCCCACCCCACAACCCCCCTCCCACCATGTCCCCTTCACCCGCCTTTCCCCCTTCCCCCCCCATTCCCCCCTCATTCCCCCCCATGCCTATCAGCCGACAGCAGTGCCCCAGCGGTGGTGTGACGGGCGAGTGCGGGTCATCCAGGCAGACGCCTTGGCCCTCTCGCCGCTCCTCCTGCTGCGCCTCCTCTCCTCTCTCCAGGCACGCCCCCCCTTGCTCCTTGCTGCTACCCTCTCCCTCCACCTCTCCCCTCACCTCGCACTCACCTCGTTCGCACGCACGTTCGTTCCGGCCCAACAATGGCAAGGCGGCACAGTGCCGTTCATACCTGCCCGACAATGGCAAGGCGGCACAGTGCCGTTCATACCTGCCCGACAATGGCAAGGCGGCACAGTGCCGTTCATACCTGCCCAACAATGGCAAGGCGGCACAGTGCCGTTCATACCTGCCCGACAATGGCAAGGCGGCACAGTGCCGTTCATACCTGCCCAACAATGGCAAGGCGGCACAGTGCCGTTCATACCTGCCCGACAATGGCAAGGCGGCACAGTGCCGTTCATACCTGCCCGACAATGGCAAGGCGGCACAGTGCCGTTCATACCTGCCCGACAATGGCAAGGCGGCACAGTGCCGTTCATACCTGCCCGACAATGGCAAGGCGGCACAGTGCCGTTCATACCTGCCCAACAATGGCAAGGCGGCACAGTGCCGTTCATACCTGCCCAACAACGGCAAGGCGGCACAGTGCCGTTCATACCTGCCCAACAATGGCAAGGCGGCACAGTGCCGTTCATACCTGCCAGCTCACCTGTGCTGTCGCTGCTGCCTCCATGCGCCACTCCACTCCAGTCTCCTGCCAACCCCTTCACTTGCTTCTCCCCGCCCTCCTTTCCCCATGCCTTCCCTTCCCCATGCCCTCCCTTCCCCATGCCCTCCCTTCCCCATGCCCTCCCTTCCCCATGCCCTCCCTTCACCTGAAAGCCCCACTCGTCCCCACCACTCCCCTGGGCACGACCCTGCTCTGTGTCTCCCCTGGGCACGACCCTGCTCTGTGTCTCCCCTGGGCACGACCCTGCTCTGTGTCTCATTCCCGCCCACCTTCATTGCTTCCTTCGCTCATGCCAACACCAGCTCTTTCAGCTGTTTGTTTCCTCCCTCCACACCCCAAACATCCCCACCTCATCCTCCCCTTCCCCTTCCCCCAACTCCAGCCCTGTTCCTTCCCCCCTCCCTACGTCACCATGCTCCTCTCGTACATGTGCCCCCAAATCGCATGTCCGCCCTTTCTACTGCTTCTCCCCTCTCTCCCTCCCTCCTCTTCCCCCTCCATCCCCATTCCATCCCCATTCCATCCCTCCCTGTCCCTCCCCATCCCTCCCTTCCCTCCCCTTTCCCCCCCTTCCAGCCCCACTCCTCCTCTCCTTCGTCCCGCTTCACCACGCTGCTATCAGACATGTGCCCATCCACCTCTGGCGCCTCCCCCTCTGATGTCGCTACCTCCCACTCCCTCGCCCTCCGCGCTCTCGCCCTCGCAGCCCAACCCTTCCACAAGCACTCGGAACCGCACAGCACCCACTCTCACCACCACACGCACTCACAACAAAACGGCTCCCACTTGTTGCATTCAGGCCTGCACACCTTTCACCCATCCCCACCAGAATCCTTTGACGCACGACCCGCACACCCACACCCATCGACCCACAACCGCTCACATCCAGATCCAGCCTATCCTGACACTGGTGGGGGTGGGAGCAGAGGTGCAGGTGCCAGGGAACCCGCAGGAGAAGCAGCAAGAGAGGCAGGAGCAGAGAGGGCAGCAGCAGGGACGGAGTCTGTAGCAGCAGTAGTAGAGAGACCAAGTGCACGCATGCAAGGAGCTCAACAAGTGGGGGGGCGTTCACCACAGGGGTGTGGGGAAGGAGGGGCAGCAGCGCAGGGGGGAGTGCTGGCAGTGGGGGGACACATGGTGGTGAAGCTGCTGGAGGGTGACGACACTCCAGGTACGGTGGTGGGCGGTGGTGGGCGGTGGTGGGCAGTCGTGGACAGTGGTGGGCAGTGGTGGGCAGTGGTGGGCAGTGGTGGGCAGTGGTGGGCAGTGGTGGGCAGTATGGGGATGCCGCAGGTATTGGTGGGAGGGAGAGTGGCAACACCCCATGTGAGGAGGTGAACGGTGAGGGCACACCGAGGCGCGACTTGCAATGCTTGCTGCTTTCTCATGCCATGCACCCTGTTTCCACGTGCTCTCTTCCTGCCCCTCCTTCCTCTCTCCTTCCCTCTCTCCCAGCAACGGTCCCCAGCCACCTTACCTTCTGTCCCGATTAACCACCGTTGGCTTGCAAACATCCCCCTCTCAACCCCCTCCCCCCTTGACTTCCCCCCAGCCTACGTGGCAGCGTGCAGGCCTCTCTTCTCATCAGTGACGCGCCTTCGCCCCAAGGCCACCCGGGCCTCGTCCCGCGAAATATATGTCATTGCTAAGGGGTTCAGAGGAGTTCCAAAGGGGTTTGAGGGGTTCTGAGGGGTATCGAGTGGAGCCTAGAAGCTTAAATGGGTTTGAAGGGCGCAGGCTGAGAGCTAAAGGGTTCCCAGGGGTGTAAAGTGGTAATATGGTTGCCGTTCCAGGTTGTAACGAGTTGCTTCACATCCGAACACAGATGTACAATCTCTATAGTATATAGAGTCGTATGTCTAGTCAGAGTCGGCACATGACTCCCATGCTGGTCGTGCATCTGCACCTGCATGCATGTGCACGTGCATGCATGTGCACGTGCATGCATGTGCACGTGCATGCATGTGCACGTGCATGCATGTGCACGTGCATGCATGCCCCTACAGCTTGATGGCACCCACCCACCACGCACATCCATGAGGCCATGCGTTGATGTCGCCGGCCCTCCACTGACAGCACCTGCTGCGGTTGAGTGCCTGTGCCCAGCAACCACCTGGCATGCCATGCGTGCTGCCTGCTCTAGTCCCACGCGTGCTTGAATGCCGCCCCCACCTCCTCCTCTACTACTTGATGGCCCCCATGCCACACATCCACACAAGCATGTCTTGAAGCCCTTGGTCCAGTGAGCGCTGCGAGTACTAGAGGTGCAGTCTGCCTGCACGGCCCATGCCACATTCGCACCTCGCATGCATGCGCAGTGCCCTGCCCACCCCCTCCCCTGCTACTTGATGGCCCCCACGGCGCGCATCCACGTGAGGGTGTCTCGGAGCCCTTCCTCCAGCGAGAGCGGCGAGTACTCGAGGTCCTGCTGTGCCTGCTCGCTGCTGTACGCCCAGTCGTGGTTGAATGCGCGCACTGACTGCCGGTTGGAGAGGGGGGAGATGGAGGGCGAGAGAGTGGGAATGGGGAGAAGCAAGGGGGAAGTGCAGGTTTACAGGCATGAAGGGGGAGTCGGGCTCCTGGCTGCTGGACGCCCAGTCGTGGTTGAATGCCTGCACTGACTGGAGGTTGGGGGAGGGGGAGATGGGAAGGTTGGAAAGAGGAGAGAGAGACGAGTGAGCAGGCATGACAGGCAGAAAGAGACTGGTGGGCGGCTGTTGTCGGCCCCGTTGTGGAAAGACCACCGAGAGCAGCAGCACCGGGCACAAGCTGTGTTACAACCACCGCAGTCAACCGCACCAGGTAAAACATTTCCATGCAGTCACCCCATGCGATGACACACGGGCAGACACACAGGTACCTGGTGAGTGAAGATGGGTATGGGCCCGCCCATTTTCGCCACCAGCACCGACACCCACCCCAGCACGGCCACCAGCCACAGCGGCAGGCGCAGGCGCGGGGGGGCCTTCCCTGTGGCGCGGTGCACGGCCTGGAACAGCTGCACCATGGACGCGTTCTCGCCGCCCAGGATGTAGCGCCGCCCGGGCGTGCCGCGGTGCAGGGCGGCGAGCAGGCCGAGCACGACGTCGTTGACGTGCACAAAGTTGTTGAGGCGCGTGCCGCTGCCCAACAGCCCTGGTAGGCGCCCCTGGAAGTGGTCCGCGATCTTATGGCGTGGCGTGGGGCGGCATGGCATGGCATGGCATGGCGTTCCATGGCATGGCATTGCATGTGATGGCATGGGGGACACAAGTGCGAAATTGGCGGGGACAAGGTGTGGCATAGGGGTGAGAAGGGGACGGAGGAGGACAGGGGGGCAGGAAAGAGGGTGGGAGAAGATCTATTGGGAGGAGAAGCATGAGCGAGGGAGGTAGGAAAACGAAAAGAGGAGAAGCATGAGCGAGGGAGGTAGGAAAACGAAAAGAGGAGAAGCATGCGCGAGGGAGGAAAGCGAAAGGCGGAGTCGGACAAGAAGGATGGTGGAGTGGGGTGGGAAGGGGCAGGGTAGGGCGGGCGGGGAGAGTGCACAAGAGTTACCATAACCTGCAAGCAACATAACCTCTCCCATGGTGGGTGCCGCCGTACCATCTTGACAACGAGGTTGGAGGCGGTGATCCTGCCGGGCCCGTAGATGACGCACGGGTACACGAGCACCACGTCCACCCCCTCACTCTCCACCGCCCGCCTCGCCACCTTGTCCGCCACCCACTTGGTGCGCTCGTACTCCGTGCAGAAGCCCCGCCCGCTGTACTCCGTGCAGAAGCCCCGCCCGCTGTGCTCCTATGATGGGCAGAGGAGTGGCGACCATGGGGCATGGGGGCCACACGGCATGGCGGCCACACGGCATGGGGGCCACACGGCATGGGGGCAGAGGCACAGAGCATGGGGTCATGAGGTACAACACATGAGGTAACGGGACATAGCGCACGGAGCATGCGCATGCACATGCGGAGGTCTGGCAGCGTGTAATGCATGGATCACGTGAGAGTACATGATTCCATGGGAGTACCTGAGAGGAGTACCTGAGAGGAGTACCTCAGAGGAGTACCTCAGAGGAGTACCTCAGAGGAGTACCTCAGAGGAGTACCTCAGAGGAGTACCTCAGAGGAGTACCTCAGAGGAGTACCTCAGAGGAGTACCTCAGAGGAGTACCTCAGAGGAGTACCTCAGAGGAGTACCTCAGAGGAGTACCTCAGAGGAGTACCTGTGAGGAGTCGCCAATGGTGCCGTCGGTGGGGCCGAGCGCGAAGAAGGACGACACGTACACCACGCGCTGCAACGACGCCGTCTGTCGCAGCGCCTGCAGCATGTTCTCCAGCCCGCCCACGTTTACCTGCGCGGGCAAGGGGGATGGTACGGCATGGCATGGCATGCATGCATGGGACAGGGAGCGGAAACAGCATGGATGGTCATGGATTGACTTGCACGCATGAGCCCCACTGCTCCTCGCACTCCCATTATCTCCTCTCACACCACATTTCCTGCCGCTCGCACTGTCATACAGCGCCCGGCCTCATCCCTCGCCTCCCTCGTGCCCATCGTGCCCCCGCGCGCCACCCCACGTGCAGCCAGACACCTCGCCTGCAGCCGCCTGTCATGCTGTGTGCCCACCAACAACCAACGCGCTGCTCCTGCCGCCAATATCCAACCTTCCTCGCAAAGTGCAATCCCCCTCGCTCGTCCCCTCCGTGCTCCACCTCGCTTGTCCCTCCACCTCGCTTGTCCCTCCACCTCGCTTGTCCCTCCACCTCGCTTGTCCCTCCACCTCGCTTGTCCCTCCACCGTTCTCTCGCAGCCCCTCACTCACCTCTCTTTCGCCACCATCGCTCCCTTCCCGTTTCTTTCACTAATTCCCCTACCTCTCCACACCCATTAAAGCGCTTACCAAGTCGCTCCCTTACCACCGAACAAGCCCGTTCTGCCCCGTCCCGCTGCCACGACTGCCCCGCCATTCTTACCGGCCCGTCTGATCTGCTCACCCGCTCGAACGGCTCACCCGCTCGAACGGCTCACCCGCTCGAACGCGCGCTCGTCGGGCCACCACGCCTGCACGAGCGCCGCCAGGTGGAACGCCGCCTCGCAGCCCTCCGCCGCAGCCAATACGGACGCGCCATCTGTCACGTCGCCGTACGCGCGCTCCGCCGCCAACGGCAGGTCTGACACGTCGCTGCTGCGCCGAACCAGCACCCGAACCTGCGCTCGTGGTTCGGGAAGAAGGAAGGAATCGCGATATGGCACGCTGCTGCTCACACGAGACTCCAAACGGCGAAACTTAATCGCCTACTCGTTGCACTCATCGTATACACGCATACAACCAGCATGACAAGGGTGTTATAGTGAACAAGCCAATAACGGAGCCTCACATTGTGTCCCACTTCAACGAGCCGCGTTACGAGCGCCGTGCCTAGGAAGCCCGTGGCTCCTGTCACTAGAATCCGCATGGCGGCGCACTCGCAAGCTCAGAGCGAGTTGGCGCGACGGCGCGCGGAGGGATGTACCACGAGCGGAGTCGAAATGACAGGTTTCGCGGCTTGAGGCGAATTCCGCCTTCTCGAGTGCTACGGCCTCTCGCAAGTGAACGCGTGCTAAGCCACGGGTACTAACCCTTACCCGACCCGAGGCTCCCTATGTGTCCGGATTAGCACCGAATTCACCAGCGTCGGCAACTCGCCAAAGACGTGAGCCAGAAGTCAGTGGCCTGGCACCTAAGGAGAAACTCCTCGCCGGCTTGCCGGCCTTGGGCTTGTCGTGGCGTGGAGTGTGAGTGAGTGTTGAAGATGAACGAGCAGGTGTGCGAAGCTCGCCAAGGTAGCCCGCCCTCGTTTTCTTTCGCACACGCAAGGTGATCGCACACCCCAAACCGTTTTAGCACTAAGTGCAAGTATTTAGTGAAGCTACACTGCGTCGTGCGTTTTCCCGTCATAGCAACAGCAGTTCTGCTTTCGACCAGCTCTGATTTTCCTTTCCTCCTCTTTTGATTGGCACGCGAGACAAACCACTCTCCCAGAGACTGATAATGCTGCCATGTCACGCGCTAGCGCGGATGGGATTCCGAAAAAGTCACGTCTAATCCGCTATCGCGAATCCAACTGGGATGCGTAGGCTGGGCTGATGCGAGGGTTGCGGGAGATGAGCATCACGGGAAAACACGGGAGCTTCGGGTCAAGCCAGGTCAGATTCCATATCACCTCAGTGATGCCGCATGTTCAAGGAAGCGATCGTTGAGTGCTGACGTGGATTCGTTTCGCGCCACGTCACCACCGTCACCGCGAGTTTCCGCCTTTTCAGTGGACTCAGAAGCGCCGTCACGGCTCGCAAATCCCTAGGCCAGGTCGCGGACGCAGGACCTGCGCTGTTTCTCCTACTCCCTCGCTGTCCCGCTCTCCTCTCTGGTGAAGCGCCAAATCTGCCCTGCGCCGTAACTGCCGCTTCTTCCGCCGCTGCCGAAGCCATGTGGGACGGCGAGGAGGAGGACGACGACAGAGTGTGCCACACGCGCGCGGAGTATCGGGCGGGGAGGCGCGAGAGGGCTGTGCGCGTTTACACTGTGAACGATGAGTCAAGGTGCGGTGCGGTGTGGTGTGGTGTGGTGTGGTGTGTGGTGTGTGGTGTGGGATGGGATGGGATTGGATGGGATGGGATGGGATGGGATGGGATGGGATGGGATGGGATGGGATGGGATGGGATGGGATGGGATGGGATGACATGGCATGGATGTTTCTACAGTCATGTGTATCTCTGCCAGTAACCATACCTCATTGCCACTACTTGTGACTTGTGCCTTGCGCCGTCACATGCGTCACTGCTGCACCGCTCTCCATCGCACCGCACACCGCAGATACCTGATGGTGCGCAACGTGCCGGCGCTGGGGTGTGTGGACGACCTGCTCCGGCTGTTCTCCACGCATGGGCCCGTTGAGGAGTGAGTCGTGGCGGAGTGAGGTGGGGCGGAGTGAGTTGTGGCGGAGTGTGAGCCATGCCGCCTGCTGCATCATGGCATCATGACATGTTGTTGCCTTGTCAACTAATCATGCTCGCATTCCTCCATGTCTTTGAAGCTCTTTCACGTATGTCATGCAATCATCCCACCATGCCACCATGCCGTTATGCGATCACACCACCACGCCACCACATGACGTGGCACCACATGACATGACGTGGCAGGCACCGCATGATGGACGAGGAGGACGCCCCTCCCTTCACCGACGTCGTGTGGCTCAAATTCACCCACCTCCACCACGCCAGGTGCGGCGTGCGTTGGAATTGAATCCGCAGAAATCTTGGAATTTCAAGCGCACATTGCAGTGCGTGACAATCTAAATATATGCTCAGTGCTTTGTGCTTGCCTTGCATGAATCGTCCAAACACCATGCCCCTTCTCTATTCCCTTCCTCCTATCATTATGTCTCCCTCCATGCTGCCTGTTCCTTCGCTCTGCCCAGGTTCGCAAAGAGAAAGCTGGACGAGTATCCATTCATGGGCAGCGCATTGAAAGTTTCGTACCTGCCCGGGCATGAGGCGATGGAGGACACGTGGGCGAAGCTGGAGGAGCGAGGGCGAATCGTGGCCATTCGTTGCCGACGTGAGAGATGGGGGGTGAATAGGGAAGGGGGTGTGGGGAGTGGGAATCTAGAGGAGTTACGAAGTGGAGAAGTGGGGTTTGTTCGGGTGAGAGGGGAAGATGGGGAGAAGGGGGGAAAGGGAGGTGGGCTTGGAGAGGGAAACAGAAGTAGGCATAGAGGAGGCGAGATGGAGAGAAGGAGGTGGTGTGAGATGGGACAACGTGAGCCTGGCTGCAAACCATGCATTGATGCTTGAAACCACTCTGCCGTGCTGCTGCACTGCTGGGTACCCCTGGCAGGGCTGGCGGAGGAGCAGGCGGGTTTGCAGACGGGTGGAGGGCAGGATGACAGCAGGGCAAGGCACAGAGAGGCGCCCGCAGGGATGGGTGACACTTTACCGGCGGCAGCAACATCAACAGCAGCAGCTTCACCGGCAGCAGCGTTGGCATCAAGAGCTGCAGCAGCAGCAGCAGGCAGCATCCCGCCACTGGCACCCCTTCCTCCGCCGCGTCCCCAGGTGTGCCCCGCTGCTCTCACACTCACTGCTCCTTGCCTTGCCTGAACCCCACACCCTAAGCATTCACCTACACTACACCCCACACCCCAAGCCCGCACCCTACGCCATGGGCCCTAGACTTATACCATAGGTGCATGCACATGCAGTGCCAGCCGTGCTGTAACTTTGACCTTGGCCCGGTTCTTCTCTTCTCCTCCCCACCCACCCTCAGGCACCAACCCTGCCTCTCCCTTCCGCCATCCCCGCACTCACTCCACACTCTCGCCTGCAGCCCGCCCAGCCACATCAGCAACCCACCCAGCCACATCAGCAGCTCGCCCAGCCACATCAGCAACACGTGGCAGCAGCTGGCACCAGCAGCGCCATCAACACAGACAGCAGCAGCGACATGATCATTGCAACGAGCAGCAGGCACGCCTGCAGCACCGCTGCCACCAGCAACACCCCTGGCAGCACCTTCGGCACCAGCACCAGTGACACCACCCCCCCACCCCACGCTCCATGCTACTTCGGCGTTGCCTCCATGGATGCTGCTGTGGCCCGTGTGCGATCGCACCTCGCTGTGCTGCACGCCCCACCACATCCCCACAGCACCCCGCCTATTGTATGCCGCATGTTCGTTCCCCCTAGCTCTGCGCTTGGCTCTCCTTACGCCCTGCCCTTCACTCGACCGTCTTATTCTCCACCCCTTCCTTTTCCCCACCCGATTTCCCCCTTCCTCTCCCCTTCCCCCCCTCCTCTCCCTACCCCCCTCCCCACATCCTGCTCCATTGGTTTGTCTGCGCCTTATGAACGCTCCCACTGTCCTTTCCACTATATTCGTTCAGCATATCCCTTGTGCACAGCTGCCATCTGCTCAGCATGTCCCTTGCCGTGCGTCCCTTCCCCCACTTGTGTGTTCTCTCGCATGCCATCCGCCACTGCAGACAGACACAGCGAGGGACTGTCCGGCATGGGAGCATGGGATAAGGATTGCACACGAGCACCGTTCAGACGGCACAGAGCACACGCACGCCAGGGAGGCGCATGGCAGCTGCCCTGCGAGTGTGGCGCAAGGCATGGCAGGAGGGGAATCGGAGGGTGTAGGTGAGGGTGCCTGTGATGCCGGGGCAGTGCCGGAGGTGGTGCGGGCTCCGGCGGTGGTTCTGCAGACCCACTCGCAATGTGCGCCACGCGATAGTGCAAGCGAGCGTGCTGTTGTGGTGCAGCCGACAAAAAAGAAGCGTAGAAGGATTTAGCTTGAATTGCATATGTAAGACGGGATGTTACTTTACTCAGTTTTCTGGTTGCGGCTTATTGCGGCCCTGGCCGTCCTGTATAGCGCGGATGAAATTCCCACAACTAGAGCAGAGATCGGGGGCCTTCTAAAATCCTTCGCCAATCTCACTCGTCGCGCCATCCCGTTCCACATTCACCTGACCACCACGTCACTGCCAGCTGGCACCCTCGCGATGCCCAAACCTCCGTGCCGACCGGCAGCGCGCCGGCCGCGGTATTGCCCTATGAGGGTTCCGGAAGCGGATCGCCGGTCGTCGTCGCTATGTGCGCGCGCGTGCGCGGTGATCGTTATCGCCGCGTCGCTGCTGCCGTCACTCTCCCTCGCCGCTGGATCCGCGGGAAATACGCGCCGCGTCTCTAGCGAGTCGCGGAAATCGAATTCATCAGGTCCGTCGTGCCGGTCTCGTCTCTGCATCTCAACCGCGCGATCGCCAGCCTCTCCCCTCTCCCCTCGCCTCTCCTCTCTTTTCGCTCCTCTCTCCTCCCCTCTTGCGAAATCGCGCTCTAATCCCGTGCGGCGGCCGTCCCGCATGCTTTGGAGAGCGCGCGGAGTGGCACCAGCCTCGCGCGCCGTCTGCCTATCATCCCCTCCGTCCCACTCATCTCCATCCCCGCACCACATCACTCCACCTCCCGCTCCACTGCCAACCCTCCTTTCCCCGCAATTCCTGCACCTTACGACCCACCCTGTCATGTAACCTCTGCTTCCCCGTCCACCCCTCCGCCGCCTTCCCTCCCCAACTCGCCTCCCACTCCCCCGCCCCGCCTTCCCAGCCTCCCAGCCACCGTCTCGTCCGCATCTCGCCCCTACCGTCGTTCTCTGCTCCGCCCTATACCTTCCCCACACACCCCCCCCCCCCCCCGCTTTCCCTTTCCCCACCGCCCCCCACCCCTTCCTCTCCTCCCTCCTCCCCTCTCTCCCCCGACACCGCTATTCCCCCCCACACTTCCCCGCGCAGTCCCCCCCGGGCGCTGCATATCGCAGGGCGGGCAGTGGCCGCCCTTCTGGCTGCACGGGAAGCTTCCGCGAAAGAGCCCGAAGGGCGGCGTGCAGGAGCTGACGCTGTGCCGCGTGTACAAGGAGCGCACGTGCTGTGGGCGCGAGAACAGCGACCACGCCCTCATCTCCACCCGGTGAGTGGCGAGAAAAGAAGGTGGGGAGAGGAGGAAATAGGAAAAGGGGGGAAGAGGAGGGGGGTGGGAGGGAAGGGGAAGAGGGAAAGGGGGGGAGAGGAGGGGGGTGGGAGGGAAGGGGAAGAGGGAAAGGGGGGGAGAGGAGGGGGGTGGGAGGGAAGGGGAAGAGGCAGTGGGGCGGAGTGGCGTGGGTGGTGCCGTGCGTGGATAGCCCCCTGGGCTCGAGCGGGCAGCACAAGCACGTGGGTACGGAGGGCACGTGGGTACGGAGGGCACGTGGGTACGGAGGGCACGTGGGTATGGAGGGCACGTGGGTATGGAGGGCACGTGGGTATGGAGGGCACGTGGGTATGGAGGGCACGTGGGTACGGAGGGCACGTGGGTACGGAGGGCACGTGGGTACGGAGGGCACGTGGGTACGGAGGGCACGTGGGTACGGAGGGCACGTGGGTATGGAGGGCACGTGGGTACGGAGGGCACGTGGGTACGGAGGGCACGTGGGTATGGAGGGCACGTGGGTATGGAGGGCACGTGGGTATGGAGGGCACGTGGGTATGGAGGGCACGTGGGTATGGAGGGCACGTGGGTACGGAGGGCACGTGGGTATGGAGGGCACGTGGGTATGGAGGGCACGTGGGTACGGAGGGCACGTGGGTACGGAGGGCACGTGGGTACGGAGGGCACGTGGGTACGGAGGGCACGTGGGTACGGAGGGCACGTGGGTACGGAGGGCACGTGGGTATGGAGGGCACGTGGGTACGGAGGGCACGTGGGTACGGAGGGCACGTGGGTACGGAGGGCACGTGGGTATGGAGGGCACGTGGGTATGGAGGGCACGTGGGTATGGAGGGCACGTGGGTACGGAGGGCACGTGGGTACGGAGGGCACGTGGGTACGGAGGGCACGTGGGTATGGAGGGCACGTGGGTATGGAGGGCACGTGGGTATGGAGGGCACGTGGGTACGGAGGGCACGTGGGTACGGAGGGCACGTGGGTATGGAGGGCACGTGGGTATGGAGGGCACGTGGGTATGGAGGGCACGTGGGTATGGAGGGCACGTGGGTATGGAGGGCACGTGGGTATGGAGGGCACGTGGGTATGGAGGGCACGTGGGTATGGAGGGCACGTGGGTATGGAGGGCACGTGGGTATGGAGGGCACGTGGGTACGGAGGGCACGTGGGTACGGAGGGCACGTGGGTATGGAGGGCACGTGGGTATGGAGGGCACGTGGGTATGGAGGGCACGTGGGTATGGAGGGCACGTGGGTATGGAGGGCACGTGGGTATGGAGGGCACGTGGGTACGGAGGGCACGTGGGTATGGAGGGCACGTGGGTATGGAGGGCACGTGGGTACGGAGGGCACGTGGGTACGGAGGGCACGTGGGTATGGAGGGCACGTGGGTATGGAGGGCACGTGGGTATGGAGGGCACGTGGGTATGGAGGGCACGTGGGTATGGAGGGCACGTGGGTACGGAGGGCACGTGGGTACGGAGGGCACGTGGGTACGGAGGGCACGTGGGTATGGAGGGCACGTGGGTACGGAGGGCACGTGGGTACGGAGGGCACGTGGGTATGGAGGGCACGTGGGTATGGAGGGCACGTGGGTATGGAGGGCACGTGGGTATGGAGGGCACGTGGGTATGGAGGGCACGTGGGTACGGAGGGCACGTGGGTATGGAGGGCACGTGGGTATGGAGGGCACGTGGGTACGGAGGGCACGTGGGTACGGAGGGCACGTGGGTACGGAGGGCACGTGGGTACGGAGGGCACGTGGGTACGGAGGGCACGTGGGTACGGAGGGCACGTGGGTATGGAGGGCACGTGGGTATGGAGGGCACGTGGGTACGGAGGGCACGTGGGTATGGAGGGCACGTGGGTATGGAGGGCACGTGGGTATGGAGGGCACGTGGGTACGGAGGGCACGTGGGTACGGAGGGCACGTGGGTATGGAGGGCACGTGGGTATGGAGGGCACGTGGGTATGGAGGGCACGTGGGTACGGAGGGCACGTGGGTACGGAGGGCACGTGGGTACGGAGGGCACGTGGGTACGGAGGGCACGTGGGTATGGAGGGCACGTGGGTACGGAGGGCACGTGGGTACGGAGGGCACGTGGGTACGGAGGGCACGTGGGTATGGAGGGCACGTGGGTATGGAGGGCACGTGGGTATGGAGGGCACGTGGGTATGGAGGGCACGTGGGTACGGAGGGCACGTGGGTACGGAGGGCACGTGGGTACGGAGGGCACGTGGGTATGGAGGGCACGTGGGTACGGAGGGCACGTGGGTACGGAGGGCACGTGGGTATGGAGGGCACGTGGGTATGGAGGGCACGTGGGTATGGAGGGCACGTGGGTATGGAGGGCACGTGGGTATGGAGGGCACGTGGGTATGGAGGGCACGTGGGTACGGAGGGCACGTGGGTATGGACGGCACGTGGGTATGGAGGGCACGTGGGTACGGAGGGCACGTGGGTACGGAGGGCACGTGGGTATGGAGGGCACGTGGGTATGGAGGGCACGTGGGTATGGAGGGCACGTGGGTATGGAGGGCACGTGGGTATGGAGGGCACGTGGGTATGGAGGGCACGTGGGTACGGAGGGCACGTGGGTATGGAGGGCACGTGGGTATGGAGGGCACGTGGGTACGGAGGGCACGTGGGTACGGAGGGCACGTGGGTATGGAGGGCACGTGGGTATGGAGGGCACGTGGGTATGGAGGGCACGTGGGTATGGAGGGCACGTGGGTATGGAGGGCACGTGGGTACGGAGGGCACGTGGGTACGGAGGGCACGTGGGTACGGAGGGCACGTGGGTATGGAGGGCACGTGGGTACGGAGGGCACGTGGGTACGGAGGGCACGTGGGTATGGAGGGCACGTGGGTATGGAGGGCACGTGGGTACGGAGGGCACGTGGGTATGGAGGGCACGTGGGTATGGAGGGCACGTGGGTATGGAGGGCACGTGGGTATGGAGGGCACGTGGGTATGGAGGGCACGTGGGTATGGAGGGCACGTGGGTACGGAGGGCACGTGGGTACGGAGGGCACGTGGGTATGGAGGGCACGTGGGTATGGAGGGCACGTGGGTATGGAGGGCACGTGGGTACGGAGGGCACGTGGGTACGGAGGGCACGTGGGTACGGAGGGCACGTGGGTACGGAGGGCACGTGGGTATGGAGGGCACGTGGGTACGGAGGGCACGTGGGTACGGAGGGCACGTGGGTACGGAGGGCACGTGGGTATGGAGGGCACGTGGGTATGGAGGGCACGTGGGTATGGAGGGCACGTGGGTATGGAGGGCACGTGGGTATGGAGGGCACGTGGGTATGGAGGGCACGTGGGTATGGAGGGCACGTGGGTATGGAGGGCACGTGGGTATGGAGGGCACGTGGGTATGGAGGGCACGTGGGTACGGAGGGCACGTGTGTACGGAGGGAGCGTGGGTATGGAGGGCACGTGGGTATGGAGGGCACGTGGGTATGGAGGGCACGTGGGTATGGAGGGCACGTGGGTACGGAGGGCACGTGGGTATGGAGGGCACGTGGGTATGGAGGGCACGTGGGTATGGAGGGCACGTGGGTATGGAGGGCACGTGGGTATGGAGGGCACGTGGGTATGGAGGGCACGTGGGTATGGAGGGCACGTGGGTATGGAGGGCACGTGGGTACGGAGGGCACGTGTGTACGGAGGGAGCGTGGGTATGGAGGGCACGTGGGTATGGAGGGCACGTGGGTATGGAGGGCACGTGGGTATGGAGGGCACGTGGGTACGGAGGGCACGTGGGTACGGAGGGCACGTGGGTATGGAGGGCACGTGGGTATGGAGGGCACGTGGGTATGGAGGGCACGTGGGTACGGAGGGCACGTGGGTACGGAGGGCACGTGGGTACGGAGGGCACGTGGGTATGGAGGGCACGTGGGTATGGAGGGCACGTGGGTATGGAGGGCACGTGGGTACGGAGGGCACGTGGGTACGGAGGGCACGTGGGTATGGAGGGCACGTGGGTATGGAGGGCACGTGGGTATGGAGGGCACGTGGGTATGGAGGGCACGTGGGTATGGAGGGCACGTGGGTATGGAGGGCACGTGGGTACGGAGGGCACGTGGGTATGGAGGGCACGTGGGTATGGAGGGCACGTGGGTACGGAGGGCACGTGGGTACGGAGGGCACGTGGGTATGGAGGGCACGTGGGTATGGAGGGCACGTGGGTATGGAGGGCACGTGGGTATGGAGGGCACGTGGGTATGGAGGGCACGTGGGTACGGAGGGCACGTGGGTACGGAGGGCACGTGGGTACGGAGGGCACGTGGGTATGGAGGGCACGTGGGTACGGAGGGCACGTGGGTACGGAGGGCACGTGGGTATGGAGGGCACGTGGGTATGGAGGGCACGTGGGTATGGAGGGCACGTGGGTATGGAGGGCACGTGGGTATGGAGGGCACGTGGGTACGGAGGGCACGTGGGTATGGAGGGCACGTGGGTATGGAGGGCACGTGGGTACGGAGGGCACGTGGGTACGGAGGGCACGTGGGTACGGAGGGCACGTGGGTACGGAGGGCACGTGGGTACGGAGGGCACGTGGGTACGGAGGGCACGTGGGTATGGAGGGCACGTGGGTACGGAGGGCACGTGGGTACGGAGGGCACGTGGGTATGGAGGGCACGTGGGTATGGAGGGCACGTGGGTATGGAGGGCACGTGGGTATGGAGGGCACGTGGGTATGGAGGGCACGTGGGTATGGAGGGCACGTGGGTATGGAGGGCACGTGGGTATGGAGGGCACGTGGGTATGGAGGGCACGTGGGTATGGAGGGCACGTGGGTACGGAGGGCACGTGTGTACGGAGGGAGCGTGGGTATGGAGGGCACGTGGGTATGGAGGGCACGTGGGTATGGAGGGCACGTGGGTATGGAGGGCACGTGGGTACGGAGGGCACGTGGGTATGGAGGGCACGTGGGTATGGAGGGCACGTGGGTATGGAGGGCACGTGGGTATGGAGGGCACGTGGGTATGGAGGGCACGTGGGTATGGAGGGCACGTGGGTATGGAGGGCACGTGGGTATGGAGGGCACGTGGGTACGGAGGGCACGTGTGTACGGAGGGAGCGTGGGTATGGAGGGCACGTGGGTATGGAGGGCACGTGGGTATGGAGGGCACGTGGGTATGGAGGGCACGTGGGTACGGAGGGCACGTGGGTACGGAGGGCACGTGGGTATGGAGGGCACGTGGGTATGGAGGGCACGTGGGTATGGAGGGCACGTGGGTACGGAGGGCACGTGGGTACGGAGGGCACGTGGGTACGGAGGGCACGTGGGTATGGAGGGCACGTGGGTATGGAGGGCACGTGGGTACGGAGGGCACGTGGGTACGGAGGGCACGTGGGTACGGAGGGCACGTGGGTACGGAGGGCACGTGGGTACGGAGGGCACGTGGGTACGGAGGGCACGTGGGTACGGAGGGCACGTGGGTATGGAGGGCACGTGGGTATGGAGGGCATGTGGGTATGGAGGGCACGTGGGTATGGAGGGCACGTGGGTATGGAGGGCACGTGGGTATGGAGGGCACGTGGGTACGGAGGGCACGTGGGTATGGAGGGCACGTGGGTATGGAGGGCACGTGGGTATGGAGGGCACGTGGGTATGGAGGGCACGTGGGTATGGAGGGCACGTGGGTATGGAGGGCACGTGGGTACGGAGGGCACGTGGGTACGGAGGGCACGTGGGTATGGAGGGCACGTGGGTATGGAGGGCACGTGGGTATGGAGGGCACGTGGGTACGGAGGGCACGTGGGTACGGAGGGCACGTGGGTACGGAGGGCACGTGGGTACGGAGGGCACGTGGGTATGGAGGGCACGTGGGTACGGAGGGCACGTGGGTACGGAGGGCACGTGGGTACGGAGGGCACGTGGGTATGGAGGGCACGTGGGTATGGAGGGCACGTGGGTATGGAGGGCACGTGGGTATGGAGGGCACGTGGGTATGGAGGGCACGTGGGTATGGAGGGCACGTGGGTATGGAGGGCACGTGGGTATGGAGGGCACGTGGGTATGGAGGGCACGTGGGTATGGAGGGCACGTGGGTACGGAGGGCACGTGTGTACGGAGGGAGCGTGGGTATGGAGGGCACGTGGGTATGGAGGGCACGTGGGTATGGAGGGCACGTGGGTATGGAGGGCACGTGGGTACGGAGGGCACGTGGGTATGGAGGGCACGTGGGTATGGAGGGCACGTGGGTATGGAGGGCACGTGGGTATGGAGGGCACGTGGGTATGGAGGGCACGTGGGTATGGAGGGCACGTGGGTATGGAGGGCACGTGGGTATGGAGGGCACGTGGGTACGGAGGGCACGTGTGTACGGAGGGAGCGTGGGTATGGAGGGCACGTGGGTATGGAGGGCACGTGGGTATGGAGGGCACGTGGGTATGGAGGGCACGTGGGTACGGAGGGCACGTGGGTACGGAGGGCACGTGGGTATGGAGGGCACGTGGGTATGGAGGGCACGTGGGTATGGAGGGCACGTGGGTACGGAGGGCACGTGGGTACGGAGGGCACGTGGGTACGGAGGGCACGTGGGTATGGAGGGCACGTGGGTATGGAGGGCACGTGGGTACGGAGGGCACGTGGGTACGGAGGGCACGTGGGTACGGAGGGCACGTGGGTACGGAGGGCACGTGGGTACGGAGGGCACGTGGGTACGGAGGGCACGTGGGTACGGAGGGCACGTGGGTATGGAGGGCACGTGGGTATGGAGGGCATGTGGGTATGGAGGGCACGTGGGTATGGAGGGCACGTGGGTATGGAGGGCACGTGGGTATGGAGGGCACGTGGGTACGGAGGGCACGTGGGTATGGAGGGCACGTGGGTATGGAGGGCACGTGGGTATGGAGGGCACGTGGGTATGGAGGGCACGTGGGTATGGAGGGCACGTGGGTATGGAGGGCACGTGGGTACGGAGGGCACGTGGGTACGGAGGGCACGTGGGTATGGAGGGCACGTGGGTATGGAGGGCACGTGGGTATGGAGGGCACGTGGGTACGGAGGGCACGTGGGTACGGAGGGCACGTGGGTACGGAGGGCACGTGGGTACGGAGGGCACGTGGGTATGGAGGGCACGTGGGTACGGAGGGCACGTGGGTACGGAGGGCACGTGGGTACGGAGGGCACGTGGGTATGGAGGGCACGTGGGTATGGAGGGCACGTGGGTATGGAGGGCACGTGGGTATGGAGGGCACGTGGGTATGGAGGGCACGTGGGTATGGAGGGCACGTGGGTATGGAGGGCACGTGGGTATGGAGGGCACGTGGGTATGGAGGGCACGTGGGTATGGAGGGCACGTGGGTACGGAGGGCACGTGTGTACGGAGGGAGCGTGGGTATGGAGGGCACGTGGGTATGGAGGGCACGTGGGTATGGAGGGCACGTGGGTATGGAGGGCACGTGGGTACGGAGGGCACGTGGGTATGGAGGGCACGTGGGTATGGAGGGCACGTGGGTATGGAGGGCACGTGGGTATGGAGGGCACGTGGGTATGGAGGGCACGTGGGTATGGAGGGCACGTGGGTATGGAGGGCACGTGGGTATGGAGGGCACGTGGGTACGGAGGGCACGTGTGTACGGAGGGAGCGTGGGTATGGAGGGCACGTGGGTATGGAGGGCACGTGGGTATGGAGGGCACGTGGGTATGGAGGGCACGTGGGTACGGAGGGCACGTGGGTACGGAGGGCACGTGGGTATGGAGGGCACGTGGGTATGGAGGGCACGTGGGTATGGAGGGCACGTGGGTACGGAGGGCACGTGGGTACGGAGGGCACGTGGGTACGGAGGGCACGTGGGTATGGAGGGCACGTGGGTATGGAGGGCACGTGGGTATGGAGGGCACGTGGGTACGGAGGGCACGTGGGTACGGAGGGCACGTGGGTATGGAGGGCACGTGGGTATGGAGGGCACGTGGGTATGGAGGGCACGTGGGTATGGAGGGCACGTGGGTATGGAGGGCACGTGGGTATGGAGGGCACGTGGGTACGGAGGGCACGTGGGTATGGAGGGCACGTGGGTATGGAGGGCACGTGGGTACGGAGGGCACGTGGGTACGGAGGGCACGTGGGTATGGAGGGCACGTGGGTATGGAGGGCACGTGGGTATGGAGGGCACGTGGGTATGGAGGGCACGTGGGTATGGAGGGCACGTGGGTACGGAGGGCACGTGGGTACGGAGGGCACGTGGGTACGGAGGGCACGTGGGTATGGAGGGCACGTGGGTACGGAGGGCACGTGGGTACAGAGGGCACGTGGGTATGGAGGGCACGTGGGTATGGAGGGCACGTGGATATGGAGGGCACGTGGGTATGGAGGGCACGTGGGTATGGAGGGCACGTGGGTACGGAGGGCACGTGGGTATGGAGGGCACGTGGGTATGGAGGGCACGTGGGTACGGAGGGCACGTGGGTATGGAGGGCACGTGGGTACGGAGGGCACGTGGGTACGGAGGGCACGTGGGTATGGAGGGCACGTGGGTATGGAGGGCACGTGGGTACGGAGGGCACGTGGGTATGGAGGGCACGTGGGTATGGAGGGCACGTGGGTATGGAGGGCACGTGGGTATGGAGGGCACGTGGGTATGGAGGGCACGTGGGTATGGAGGGCACGTGGGTACGGAGGGCACGTGGGTACGGAGGGCACGTGGGTATGGAGGGCACGTGGGTATGGAGGG
Source organism: Closterium sp. NIES-65 (assembly GCA_948144175.1). Taxonomy (NCBI): domain Eukaryota; kingdom Viridiplantae; phylum Streptophyta; class Zygnematophyceae; order Desmidiales; family Closteriaceae; genus Closterium; species Closterium sp. NIES-65. The sequence continues at coordinate 4,870,887 of CANXME010000106.1, forward strand.
CACGTGGGTATGGAGGGCACGTGGGTACGGAGGGCACGTGGGTACGGAGGGCACGTGGGTACGGAGGGCACGTGGGTACGGAGGGCACGTGGGTATGGAGGGCACGTGGGTACGGAGGGCACGTGGGTACGGAGGGCACGTGGGTATGGAGGGCACGTGGGTATGGAGGGCACGTGGGTATGGAGGGCACGTGGGTATGGAGGGCACGTGGGTATGGAGGGCACGTGGGTATGGAGGGCACGTGGGTATGGAGGGCACGTGGGTATGGAGGGCACGTGGGTATGGAGGGCACGTGGGTATGGAGGGCACGTGGGTATGGAGGGCACGTGGGTACGGAGGGCACGTGTGTACGGAGGGAGCGTGGGTATGGAGGGCACGTGGGTATGGAGGGCACGTGGGTATGGAGGGCACGTGGGTATGGAGGGCACGTGGGTACGGAGGGCACGTGGGTATGGAGGGCACGTGGGTATGGAGGGCACGTGGGTATGGAGGGCACGTGGGTATGGAGGGCACGTGGGTATGGAGGGCACGTGGGTATGGAGGGCACGTGGGTACGGAGGGCACGTGTGTACGGAGGGAGCGTGGGTATGGAGGGCACGTGGGTATGGAGGGCACGTGGGTATGGAGGGCACGTGGGTATGGAGGGCACATGGGTACGGAGGGCACGTGGGTACGGAGGGCACGTGGGTATGGAGGGCACGTGGGTATGGAGGGCACGTGGGTATGGAGGGCACGTGGGTACGGAGGGCACGTGGGTACGGAGGGCACGTGGGTACGGAGGGCACGTGGGTATGGAGGGCACGTGGGTATGGAGGGCACGTGGGTATGGAGGGCACGTGGGTACGGAGGGCACGTGGGTACGGAGGGCACGTGGGTATGGAGGGCACGTGGGTATGGAGGGCACGTGGGTATGGAGGGCACGTGGGTATGGAGGGCACGTGGGTATGGAGGGCACGTGGGTATGGAGGGCACGTGGGTACGGAGGGCACGTGGGTATGGAGGGCACGTGGGTATGGAGGGCACGTGGGTACGGAGGGCACGTGGGTACGGAGGGCACGTGGGTATGGAGGGCACGTGGGTATGGAGGGCACGTGGGTATGGAGGGCACGTGGGTATGGAGGGCACGTGGGTATGGAGGGCACGTGGGTACGGAGGGCACGTGGGTACGGAGGGCACGTGGGTACGGAGGGCACGTGGGTATGGAGGGCACGTGGGTACGGAGGGCACGTGGGTACGGAGGGCACGTGGGTATGGAGGGCACGTGGGTATGGAGGGCACGTGGGTATGGAGGGCACGTGGGTATGGAGGGCACGTGGGTATGGAGGGCACGTGGGTACGGAGGGCACGTGGGTATGGAGGGCACGTGGGTATGGAGGGCACGTGGGTACGGAGGGCACGTGGGTACGGAGGGCACGTGGGTACGGAGGGCACGTGGGTACGGAGGGCACGTGGGTACGGAGGGCACGTGGGTACGGAGGGCACGTGGGTATGGAGGGCACGTGGGTACGGAGGGCACGTGGGTACGGAGGGCACGTGGGTATGGAGGGCACGTGGGTATGGAGGGCACGTGGGTATGGAGGGCACGTGGGTATGGAGGGCACGTGGGTATGGAGGGCACGTGGGTATGGAGGGCACGTGGGTATGGAGGGCACGTGGGTATGGAGGGCACGTGGGTATGGAGGGCACGTGGGTATGGAGGGCACGTGGGTACGGAGGGCACGTGTGTACGGAGGGAGCGTGGGTATGGAGGGCACGTGGGTATGGAGGGCACGTGGGTATGGAGGGCACGTGGGTATGGAGGGCACGTGGGTACGGAGGGCACGTGGGTATGGAGGGCACGTGGGTATGGAGGGCACGTGGGTATGGAGGGCACGTGGGTATGGAGGGCACGTGGGTATGGAGGGCACGTGGGTATGGAGGGCACGTGGGTATGGAGGGCACGTGGGTATGGAGGGCACGTGGGTATGGAGGGCACGTGGGTACGGAGGGCACGTGTGTACGGAGGGAGCGTGGGTATGGAGGGCACGTGGGTATGGAGGGCACGTGGGTATGGAGGGCACGTGGGTATGGAGGGCACGTGGGTACGGAGGGCACGTGGGTACGGAGGGCACGTGGGTATGGAGGGCACGTGGGTATGGAGGGCACGTGGGTATGGAGGGCACGTGGGTACGGAGGGCACGTGGGTACGGAGGGCACGTGGGTACGGAGGGCACGTGGGTATGGAGGGCACGTGGGTATGGAGGGCACGTGGGTACGGAGGGCACGTGGGTACGGAGGGCACGTGGGTACGGAGGGCACGTGGGTACGGAGGGCACGTGGGTACGGAGGGCACGTGGGTACGGAGGGCACGTGGGTACGGAGGGCACGTGGGTATGGAGGGCACGTGGGTATGGAGGGCACGTGGGTATGGAGGGCACGTGGGTATGGAGGGCACGTGGGTATGGAGGGCACGTGGGTACGGAGGGCACGTGGGTATGGAGGGCACGTGGGTATGGAGGGCACGTGGGTATGGAGGGCACGTGGGTATGGAGGGCACGTGGGTATGGAGGGCACGTGGGTATGGAGGGCACGTGGGTACGGAGGGCACGTGGGTACGGAGGGCACGTGGGTATGGAGGGCACGTGGGTATGGAGGGCACGTGGGTATGGAGGGCACGTGGGTACGGAGGGCACGTGGGTACGGAGGGCACGTGGGTACGGAGGGCACGTGGGTACGGAGGGCACGTGGGTATGGAGGGCACGTGGGTACGGAGGGCACGTGGGTACGGAGGGCACGTGGGTACGGAGGGCACGTGGGTATGGAGGGCACGTGGGTATGGAGGGCACGTGGGTATGGAGGGCACGTGGGTATGGAGGGCACGTGGGTATGGAGGGCACGTGGGTATGGAGGGCACGTGGGTATGGAGGGCACGTGGGTACGGAGGGCACGTGGGTATGGAGGGCACGTGGGTATGGAGGGCACGTGGGTACGGAGGGCACGTGGGTACGGAGGGCACGTGGGTACGGAGGGCACGTGGGTACGGAGGGCACGTGGGTACGGAGGGCACGTGGGTACGGAGGGCACGTGGGTATGGAGGGCACGTGGGTACGGAGGGCACGTGGGTACGGAGGGCACGTGGGTATGGAGGGCACGTGGGTATGGAGGGCACGTGGGTATGGAGGGCACGTGGGTATGGAGGGCACGTGGGTACGGAGGGCACGTGGGTACGGAGGGCACGTGGGTACGGAGGGCACGTGGGTACGGAGGGCACGTGGGTATGGAGGGCACGTGGGTACGGAGGGCACGTGGGTACGGAGGGCACGTGGGTACGGAGGGCACGTGGGTACGGAGGGCACGTGGGTATGGAGGGCACGCTGGTATGGAGGGCACGTGGGTACGGAGGGCACGTGGGTACGGAGGGCACGTGGGTACGGAGGGCACGTGGGTACGGAGGGCACGTGGGTATGGAGGGCACGTGGGTACGGAGGGCACGTGGGTACGGAGGGCACGTGGGTACGGAGGGCACGTGGGTATGGAGGGCACGTGGGTATGGAGGGCACGTGGGTATGGAGGGCACGTGGGTATGGAGGGCACGTGGGTATGGAGGGCACGTGGGTATGGAGGGCACGTGGGTATGGAGGGCACGTGGGTATGGAGGGCACGTGGGTATGGAGGGCACGTGGGTATGGAGGGCACGTGGGTATGGAGGGCACGTGGGTATGGAGGGCACGTGGGTACGGAGGGCACGTGTGTACGGAGGGAGCGTGGGTATGGAGGGCACGTGGGTATGGAGGGCACGTGGGTACGGAGGGCACGTGGGTACGGAGGGCACGTGGGTATGGAGGGCACGTGGGTATGGAGGGCACGTGGGTATGGAGGGCACGTGGGTATGGAGGGCACGTGGGTATGGAGGGCACGTGGGTACGGAGGGCACGTGGGTATGGAGGGCACGTGGGTATGGAGGGCACGTGGGTACGGAGGGCACGTGGGTACAGAGGGCACGTGGGTATGGAGGGCACGTGGGTATGGAGGGCACGTGGGTATGGAGGGCACGTGGGTATGGAGGGCACGTGGGTATGGAGGGCACGTGGGTATGGAGGGCACGTGGGTATGGAGGGCACGTGGGTATGGAGGGCACGTGGGTATGGAGGGCACGTGGGTATGGAGGGCACGTGGGTATGGAGGGCACGTGGGTATGGAGGGCACGTGGGTATGGAGGTCACGTGGGTATGGAGGGCACGTGGGTATGGAGGGCACGTGGGTACGGAGGGCACGTGGGTATGGAGGGCACGTGGGTATGGAGGGCACGTGGGTACGGAGGGCACGTGGGTACGGAGGGCACGTGGGTATGGAGGGCACGTGGGTATGGAGGGCACGTGGGTATGGAGGGCACGTGGGTACGGAGGGCACGTGGGTACGGAGGGCACGTGGGTACGGAGGGCACGTGGGTACGGAGGGCACGTGGGTAAGGAGGGCACGTGGGTACGGAGGGCACGTGGGTACGGAGGGCACGTGGGTACGGAGGGCACGTGGGTACGGAGGGCACGTGGGTACGGAGGGCACGTGGGTACGGAGGGCACGTGGGTACGGAGGGCACGTGGGTATGGAGGGCACGTGGGTATGGAGGGCACTTGGGTATGGAGGGCACGTGGGTATGGAGGGCACGTGGGTATGGAGGGCACGTGGGTATGGAGGGCACGTGGGTATGGAGGGCACGTGGGTATGGAGGGCACGTGGGTATGGAGGGCACGTGGGTATGGAGGGCACGTGGGTATGGAGGGCACGTGGGTACGGAGGGCACGTGGGTACGGAGGGCACGTGGGTATGGAGGGCACGTGGGTATGGAGGGCACGTGGGTACGGAGGGCACGTGGGTACGGAGGGCACGTGGGTATGGAGGGCACGTGGGTATGGAGGGCACGTGGGTATGGAGGGCACGTGGGTATGGAGGGCACGTGGGTATGGAGGGCACGTGGGTACGGAGGGCACGTGGGTATGGAGGGCACGTGGGTATGGAGGGCACGTGGGTACGGAGGGCACGTGGGTACGGAGGGCACGTGGGTATGGAGGGCACGTGGGTATGGAGGGCACGTGGGTCTGGAGGGCACGTGGGTATGGAGGGCACGTGGGTACGGAGGGCACGTGGGTATGGAGGGCACGTGGGTATGGAGGGCAAGTGGGTACGGAGGGCACGTGGGTACGGAGGGCACGTGGGTATGGAGGGCACGTGGGTATGGAGGGCACGTGGGTATGGAGGGCACGTGGGTATGGAGGGCACGTGGGTATGGAGGGCATGTGGGTACGGAGGGCACGTGGGTACGGAGGGCACGTGGGTATGGAGGGCACGTGGGTACGGAGGGCACGTGGGTATGGAGGGCACGTGGGTATGGAGGGCACGTGGGTATGGAGGGCACGTGGGTATGGAGGGCACGTGGGTATGGAGGGCACGTGGGTACGGAGGGCACGTGGGTATGGAGGGCACGTGGGTACGGAGGGCACGTGGGTATGGAGGGCACGTGGGTATGGAGGGCACGTGGGTACGGAGGGCACGTGGGTACGGAGGGCACGTGGGTATGGAGGGCACGTGGGTACGGAGGGCACGTGGGTATGGAGGGCACGTGGGTATGGAGGGCACGTGGGTATGGAGGGCACGTGGGTATGGAGGGCACGTGGGTATGGAGGGCACGTGGGTACGGAGGGCACGTGGGTACGGAGGGCACGTGGGTACGGAGGGCACGTGGGTATGGAGGGCACGTGGGTATGGAGGGCACGTGGGTACGGAGGGCACGTGGGTATGGAGGGCACGTGGGTACGGAGGGCACGTGGGTACGGAGGGCACGTGGGTACGGAGGGCATGTGGTGGGGTGAGGGCAGGCGATGGGGAAGGCCAGAGGGGCGCTGTGCCATGCGCCCCGTTTTGCGGTGCCCCCTTGCCCTCTACCCCGTTAAGCAGCTCTGTTCTCACCCCGCGTGCCCCTCTTTCCGTCTTTGCAACTGCCCCCGCCTCCCCCTCTCCTCCCTACCCTGCCTTTGCTCCTGCTGCTGCCCTCCACCTCCCATTGCCCTTCCCCCACTTTGACCTGCCCTTCGCCTCGACTCCCCCCACCTCCCCCTGCTCCGCTCCCCTCCCCCTCGCCCATCCCCCAGGCGGCTGGTGGTGGGGGGGGAGCCCACGGACGACTGCATTGCCAAGTGGGAGGCGCTGCAGTGTGCCACGTGTCACCCCCTCATTGGCACCCAGCATGGGCCGCCCGCCATTTGCAACTCGTTCTGTGACGCCGTCTTTTCTGCGTGTGGGTCGGCATTTTTTGCAGCAGATGGCACCTCCCAGGTAGGTCGTATCAGGTGCTCCAGGTGAAATTTCAGGTTGACCTGGAGTCTGTATCCCATCCCATCACCCTTTTTTGCTCTTTGCTGGTTTTGGGCTCTCCTCCTCATCCTTCCCCGCTCTCCACCCTTTCAACATTCCTCATCCTCAAACCATCTCCCCGCCCCCCATCACCCACTTCCCCCCAACCCATCGTCACCTTCCCTCTCCCTCCCCGCTCCCCCGCCCTCCCCCCCGGCAGCACATCTTCCCCTGCGGCCGCCGCGACACGCTCTGTGCCCGGGCCGACTCTCTTGCTTCCTCCGGCCGCCAGTTCTGCCAGCTGGCGGGCTTTGATTGGCTGCCCGACTCGCACGGGGCGGGGGTTCAGAGGGGAGGGGGGCGAGGGGAGGAGATGGGGGGGAGAGAGGACGAGGAGGGGCATGAGAGGGTGTGCTTTGACGGCATACTCCCTTCTGCCGCTGCTGTTGTGAGGGGGAGGCACAAGGGGGCCGGGAGGAAGGGGGAGAAGGGGAGTGGTGAGGAGGAGGAGGCGGAGGAGGGCAGTGGGTGGTGGGAGCAGTGGGCGGGCGGAGAGGGGGGGAGGCCGTTTGGGGGCAGCGTGGTGTGGATGGTGTGCGGCCTCGTGCTCACTGCTGGCCTCTCCTACATGCGGTCAGTGCGCCTCTCTCCCTCCTCCCCCCTCCCCCTCCCCCCCTCCCCCCTTCGCATTTTCCGTCACATACTCATGCTTGCCTTTGCGCCGGCGTGCCTCACCGCCCTCCTCCCTTCCCTCCTTGCTCCCCTCCTCCCTACCGTCCTCACCCATACTCGTCTCCCCTGTGCGTGGCAGGTGGGTGGCGGCACGCAGCCGGCGCAGGAGGCTGTTTATGGGGCTCGTCAAGCGGGCAGGGGGCGGGGGGCGGCAGCAACAGCTGGAGGTGGTGAGGGCGAGGCAGCAGAAGCAACTCGACGAGGCTGCGGCTACTGCTGCGTCCCCCACCTCTACCACCACTGCCTCCGCCGCTGCTGCCACGACCACTGCCCGCAGCACCGCAAGGCAGCCTCGCTAGTGCACGGGTTGCAAGGCACACTCTGCTTGCTAGTGCACGGGTGGCAAGGCACGTTGCTGCTCGCTAGTGCACCGATTTGCAAGGCATGGGCGTATGGGCAGTCATGGGTCAGCTGGCGGTGAGCGAGCACGTGGTAGCTCACCTCTTCTCACCCATGCATAATGTGCCTCACAGTTTACAAGTTGTTTGAGGTGTAACTCATAATTGACTTGCATACAGGTCGTTTTGAGGTGTAGCTCGTTTTGTTTTACCTTGTAGTGTGAGGGGAAGGGGATGGGGGGAAGGGGAGGGGGGAGTAGGGGAAGCGAGTAGTGGGTAGGGGCGAGAGGGGCATGAAATCAAAAGGAAATGGGACATTTGGAGTAGGTGAGGGATGTGGGTAGGAGGGGAGCTGGGAACCGGTGTTACCTGGGTCTGGTTACATGATTAGTATATTTTCTCACACTAGAAAGTAGGGACGAGTTCAAATTAGAGGATTGATTAATATAAAAATGATGCAGACCGTAACATCTGCACAGCCACAAACGCACATACAACATCAGTAGACATTGAAAAAAAAAAACATGCAGCAGTGGGTGTTAATGCTCACCTGAAGGGAAATCCTCAAGGGTCAGGAGGGGACGGAGGAGCTGGAGGAACCGGAGGCGCCGGGGGAGCGGGAGGTGCAGGAGGAGTTGGAGGAGTGGGAGGAACGGGAGGAGCTACTGGTTGACACGGAGGGACGGGCGCAGGGCGCGACTGCCATTGAGAGTAGTCACAGGTGTCTCGGCGAGTGTTTTCTCTGGCAGCAGGATGGCGGCGGAACAAGAAATGCGTGCGTGGAAGGCCCGCCATGGCCACGGCAGGCCAAACGAACAAAGAAACTGAAGGCAAAAGTCGAGAATGAGGGTTGTATGAAGCCCTCGCCCGAGACCCCTTCATTTTCGCGGCCCGGCCTCCTCTGCGGGAAAAGGGTGGCCCCAGTCAAGATTCCCCGCAGAGGAGCTGAGCTGGGCAGCTCCTTGCCTCGGTGGCGGGGAATTTTGCTGTTGATGGGCACACCGTGGCTGAACCACGACGTGCCCACGATCGCATGCAACCCTGATTGGGCCGCTGTGATGCGAGGTACGTGTGCACTGGCATGGGCCAGGTTCACGTTCGATGAACCTGGCCTGGCCAACAAGGCGTGGAAGGCGTGAAGCCACGCCTTGTTGGCCGTTTCACGCGCAATGCATGCACAGTTTCGAACGTTCTCGACCCAGGTGAATCCGCCTTTGAGAATGCTTCGATTTGGTATATTTAAAAACAAAATTCAATTTTGACAAATTATAAACGCCGGCGCTTATAAATTTACTATATTATAAGCCCACCCCCTCAAAAAAACATGTTATATTATAGCCCCCCATGGGGGTATATCCGGGGGGTGACGGTATGCATGGTATATTTTTTTATAAGGTGAAATGCCTTCTTTCAAATTCTCGGTGAATTGAATGCACTTTGTGAGAGGAACTTGGTGGGTGAGAGAGTGATGTGAGACACTAGTTCTGTGGAAGTTTAGTTGATTTCAATTAACATATAAAGAAACGTGTATAGAGTGTGGAAGTGCAGGCCAGCCCGAACGAAACTCTGCAGCATTATTGCCGAAGTCGACTTTATGGAGACCCGTTGTAGCAGGGTAAACCCTGAAGCATACCCATTTTTGCGAGCACGTGGAGAATTATATGGAGCATCATTTGGACTGGACACAAATGGGGATGGTCGCCGCAGTGGTCCTGGATTTTGACTCTCCAATCAAATGCCTTCCTGTCCGTATTCAGCAGTCTTTAGAGGTGTGGTGTGCGGTCTATCAATCTTGCGTAAGCCGTAGCCCTGAAGGGGGAGTGAGATCTGGGCGACAGTGCTGACGTGTGTCGGGGGAGGGCGGAAGTGAGTTTCAGGACTACATGTGTTGCAACTACGACTCCGATTGGCCCATCCCTCAAATCTCCATGGTTAGCGCTGTCTCCTTTCATGTCTCAACTCTAGGGTGGTTTTCCCTAAATCCAGAACGCTTCCTGCTCGACACTACAAATATTGGAAACTGGCCTATTACTAGAATAAATCCGTATCATACACTGGAGTCATCTTCAAACGTTTATGGTTTTTCGTGTGCAGTTCCAAGCATCTCCACAGCTAGAGCATCGATGTCCCCCTCCATTGCCCCGTTACTTCCCGATTGCTGGAACGCGTTCCCTCGCCCTCCGCGAATCAGACGGCGGGTTTGGCAATAGGGGAGGGAATTCTCTCAGAGGCGAGGCGAGGCGAGTCGAGCATTAGATGGCCTGGCGAGTTGTCGGGTTACAGTAATGCACTGTGCGCCTTAATCTGCAATAAGCAGGCACGTGCGACGGGAAGCTTTGTCGCAGCACACGGTACGGCGCAATGGTTCATCGCCAACTTGATCGCACTGCGCCAGGGATGCGGCAAAAGCACAGATGCTTGCTGATGCCAATGCCAAGCCAACACATCGGCCTCCCATAATTCAAGGCGGCAGCGCCCGAGTCAATCGTTTTTTATCTGATGCAAGCAAGGCCCCATGGGGGTATCGCGTTCCATTGAAAGCATGGCCTCGCACATTTTCCATGTGAGCGATCGCAGTTCATTTGGCTCCTCGCCGGGATCTGATATATTATCAGCCATTTTAACGGAGGGTGTGAAACGAGTCGGACGGATAGCGATAGAACATACGGCGGTAGGAGTGCGGAAGTGGGGCGCATTATTTCCGTACGAATTCACATGCACCAATAGCTTCCCCCTAGTCATCGAGACATTTGCAGGGGGCAACCAAGCCGGACGTCGCACTAGGATAACGACATGGAGTGCGAGCAGCGTGCGACGCGAGGCGACAGCTGGCAAAATGATGCAAGCTACTCGTCGAGCGACGACGACTCGACGAACGAGACAACAGACATTGGGGGCTCGGGAAACTTTCCGCGGAACGCGGGAGCGCAGCGCGCGGGCGCCGGCAACGGATATGGGCCGGGCGCGCGGGAGCGAGAGTGCAAGGGAGTGCGGATTCCGCGGGGGAGCCAACGCTCTCAATCCGCGGAAGACGCCGTTACCGTGGCCGGCGTTGAGGGCGTCTCACGTTCCGTGAACGCCGCCGCGCCGCCGCTGCCCCGCCTGGACGCGATGGGCGGCGCGGCGAGCCGGCACGTGCGCGCGGTGGAGGACGCGGCGCTGTGGTACGCGTGCGCGGGGCCGCTGGTGACGGTGCCGGCCGTGGGGTCGCTGGTGGTGTACTTCCCGCAGGGCCACGTGGAGCAACAGCAGCGCCTCGCGCAGGTAGAGCCCGTGTCGCGATTGCAGCGTGCTGGGTCGTCACGACTCGATCACTGAGTGGCGTCGCCTAGCCGAGGTTAATTCATTGCACGACGCGGATATCAGATTATTCAGGTGGCCCACGTGTGGGTCCGGTGTCTGTGCTTTCACATCCGCCGCGTTTCACGGGTGGCGTCCGCCGCTCCGCCTCTAGTGAGGAGTTTGCCCCACCTCCATGCTCTCCCCTTGCTTTCCCCGTCATAGTTCACGTTTTCCCCCCTCCCCAATCTCCTGCCCCCCACCCCCTCCACCGCAGCGCGATCCACCGCAACTGACCGAATCGGAGTCGCCGCCGCGCTCGCCGCCGTCGGGGCTGTCGTCGCCGATCGCCATCTCCACGTCGGAATCGGAGTCGCAATCGCACAACAGCGGCGACGACTCGCCAAGCGCGTCGCACGGCAACAGCGGGTTGAGCCAATCGCCCAGCCAATCAGACTCGAGCGGCTGCACTCTCCCCCGAGGCCGTGCATCCGCTTCCCCCCTTCCCGCCGGCCAATACGCGCAAAGCAGCGGCAGTCCTGGCGGAGGGAGCGGCAAGTCGCGCGGAGCGGACAGTGGGAGCGCAACGGAGAGCGCGCAGGCGAAGAGGCGACAGCAGCTGCCGCCCAGCCACATCTTCTGCCGCCTGACGGCCGTCGCGCTTCAGGTACCGCCCGCAATAAGCGCGACGCGACTCTCGCCGTAGACTCCGCCGCGATATGACGGAGCGCTCTTGGCGCCCGTCCACGGTCAATGGCTTTCCCGCCGCAATTACTTGCTGCAATTTCGCCCTCCCAGCGGGATGGCACCAGCAGATGCCACCATGCATGCGCACCCGCTTCCATCCCCTATCGTTCACCCACTCCTCTCCGCGCCACCTCCCCCCCCCCCCCCCTCCCCTCCTCCCCCCCCGCTGCCTGTTCCTCTGCCCCGCGCGCAGGCGGACGAGCGCACGCACGAGCTGATGGTGCGCTTCGAGCTGCAACCCGTAGATGAGGTGAGGCGCCCTTCACGGCTGGGCCCGTTGAATCCATGAGCGTATGAGCGGGTGTGTGGCTGCTAGCCTCTCCTCGCCCTGCGCCTGCTTCCCCTCTGAATTTGTTCGTACATTGCCCACGCTGTCCTCACTCCCTTCTTCCCCCTCTCGCTCACCTCTGCGCCATCCCTTTCCTCCGCGCTGACAGCTGCCCTTCCCCCTCCTCCGCCCGCCGTCTAATCCCCCCGTGAGTCCGCTCCCCCGTTCTTCCGCCCGTGAATGAGCAGGCGGAAGCAGTGAAGGCGCAGGCAGCCGCCAGCCAGGAGGCGCGCAAGGCAGGCGCAGCGGGGAGGAGACGGGGGCGCGAGGGGGAGAAGGCGGACGCGCAAGAGGAGCAGAGCGAGGAGGGCAGCCTGGACACAGACGGCGGGCGCACGCAGGCAGCGCGCCCGGGGGGGCTGCAGGCGCAGGCAGGGGTGCAGGAGGGGGTGCACACGCACATGGGCGCGCATGCGCGGCTGCACATGTGCTGCAAGCGCCTCTCCACCAGCGACGCCGCGCCGCATGGCGGGTTCTTCATCCCGCGCAAGGCTGCTGAGTCCCTCTTCCCCGCCCTCGTAAGCCCCCCACCTTCCCTCCGACACCCCCCCTCCCCCCTCCACACACGCTCCTCCCCCACGCAACTGTGCTGCTCGTCGCCGTCCTCACCCATTGCTGCGCACCTCTAGCTCCGCGCCATGTCACTTTGTTACACATTGCTCCACCTTCGTATTCTCATCCGCGTTTCTTCCTGCATGATGCAACACCATGGCATGGCATGGCATGGGCCACGGCAGGACGCCAATGAGGAGGGGCCATGTCAGCAGCTGGTGGCATCCGACGTGTTCGGCCGCGAGTGGAACTTCCGCCACGTGTACCGCGGGTCGCCGCGCCGCCACCTGCTGACGGCGGGGTGGAGCGCCCTCTGCGCGTCGTGGGGGCTCGCAGCGTCCGACCGCATCGTCTTCCTCAGGTGAGCTCAGGTGTTGTCTCAGGTGGGTGGAGCACCATCGTCTTCCCCAGGTGGACGCCGTGCTTGCCGCTCGCTGCCTCACTACACGTGCGTCCCCTGCCCACCCTTCTTCCCCTCCTCTTTTTCTCTAGCCGCCACGCGCCTCTTTCCACCATGCCATGCCTCACTCTGCTCCGCTCGCTCTTCCCCCGCTCTCCCTTTCCTCCTCCCCCACCCCCCGGTACTGGCAGGGCGGGCAACGGGGCGCTCAAGGTGGGCGCGCGGCGCAGCGAGGCCGTGCTGGCAGCGCAGCACAGGCGGCAGAGGGAGCGGGAGAGAGGGTGCGGGGCAACCAACTCTGCAAGCAGTGCAGGAGCAGCCAAGGAGGGGAGGAGCAACTCGGGTGCACAGGCCACAGCAGCAGCAGGAGGAGGCGGCAGAGGTGGTGGTGCTGTGGCGACGACGGTGACAGCGAGTGAGGTGTTGGAGTGGGCGGCGCACTGCCACGGCGTCAAGAGGGCCTTCTCCGTCGTCTACCACCCCTGGTATCCACTCCTCCCCTCCTCTGCTCCTTCACCTCCTTCCCTCTCCTCGTCTTGCCCTGAGTCTCTTGCTTCTTTCCTCTGCCCTCCCTACCCGTCTCCCCCAACTCTTCAACCTCCTCGCCTCGCCCCCATTGCGCTCGTACCACGCAGCCCATGCCACTCCCTCCTCGCACCACCGCTCCCTCTTTCCTCCACGCATCACGACCGCCTCTCACCGCCCCTTCTCTGCGCGTCCACCTGCGCGTCCCCCCATCCCCCCATCCCCCCATCCCCCAGCGTGGCATCAACGCCAGCGCCCTTTGTGCTGCCCCTCGCCGCCTTCTGCGCTGCACTGCGCCTCAAGCAGCGACTGACAGCAGCCAGCGAGGTGCGCATGGCGTTTGAGACGGACGAGCTGTCCACGCACCGCCTGCGCGGCACTGTCACAGCCGTGCACCGGGCGGCCAGTGGCGTGTGGCCGACGTCGCAGTGGCGCAGTGTGCGCGTGCGCTGGTTTGACTGCGACTCCTCGCTGCCCCGCCCCCCCCTCGTCTCCCCCTGGCACCTCGATGACTCGCTCCCCTCCGCCCCCCGCGCCTCCCCCTGCTCCTCCTCGCTCTCCGCGCCCATGTCCCTCTCCCTCTCCACCTCCTCCTCCCTCACCGCCTCCGCTCCTTTCCCTTCCTCCTCCTCTTTCCCCTCCTCCTCCTCTTTCCCCTCCTCCTCCTCCCCCTTCCCCTCCCCCCGGCCCCTTGTCTCCCCCCGCCCGCCCTCATTCCCCCGTGACCCCCGACCCCCACGCTCCAGCTTCAGGGATTCCGCGCTCCCCCCTCTCTCCGCCTCTCCCCCGCTCCACACGTCCCCGTCCGCGCTCATGCCCCCGCCTCCCTCCCCCACCACGGCCAGAAGCGCCTCCTCTGCCCCACACCTCTCCTCCGCGCCCACCCCCCCAACACCTCTGCGCCTGCCCCCCTCCGCCTCCCCCTGCCTGTCCCCTGGCGGGGGGCGGCGCATCAGCCTGGCGGAGTGGCGGCAGTGGCGCGCGCTCGTGAGGCAGTCCCCCCCCGACCACCCTCTCCCCCTCCCCCTGCACCTTCCTGACAGGGGGGCGGGCAGGGGCGAGGAGAGTGGGCGCGAGGCAAGAAGAGAGACGGGCGGGGATGGCGGGGTGGGCGGGCGGGAGGGGCGTGAGGAAGGATGGGAGGCGAAGGATTTGGAATGTGGAGGGCGGCCGCGAGGGGATGTGGGTGAGCAACCAGTGTCGGCACCTGCTCCGGGACTGGCCGCCACATCAGCAGAGCTGGCAGCAGCAGCAGCTGCGGCATCAGGGGAATGTGCGTCTGTCACCCCACCGCCACCGTCTCAAAGGCAGCAGCAGCAACAGCAGCAGCAGCAACAGCAGCAGCAGCAGCAGCAGCGGGTGGTTGTTACCCGCCCGGTCCCCCGGTCCATCTCCCCCAACATGGCTGCTCTGCTGCACCTCTCCCACTCCCGCCCTCGCTCCCTCTCACTCCCACCCACACCCTCACACTCGCACTCGCACTCCCACTCCCACTCGCACTCGGACATGAGCAGCAGCCGCAGTGAGGGTGGACGGCCAGCAACCCCTCGCCCCACCACACGCCTGCCGCCCGCCGCACCACAACAGGCCGGAAGTGGCGTCGCAGGCAGTGGGGCGTGCGGAGTGCTCCCACCCGCCAATGGCGTACTGCCACCTGGCAGTGCGGTGCGCAAGCGAGTGCGCTTCCAGTGCGACCTCGACCCGCCTGCGCCCTCCCCTCCTCCCCACTCCGTCCCACCCCCCCACTCCTCCCCTCCCACCCACTCCTCCCCTCCTCCCCACTCCACGCAGCCGCCCCATACCCCTTCCCAACCCCACCTCCGCCCCCTTCCCACCGTCCTCTCCCATGCGGCGCCTCCTCCCAGCGCCCCTCGGCCTGCCAGGCTGTCTCTCGCCACGCTGCTTCCACTCACTGACTGCCACGTGGCAGCTGACTCAGCAGAGCAGCGGCCAGGGAAGAAGGCAAGGAGTGCCGTCCCTTGTGCCAGCTGGCAGAGTGGTGACGTGGAGGGACGCGTGGAGGAGGGCGAGGAGGAGTGTGAGGAGCAAGAAATGCGTGATGTGGAGTGTGGGAAGGGAGGCGAGGAGGAGGAAATGGTGGAGGCGGAGGTGCGCGAGGAAGAGAAGGGAAGGGACAGGGAGGAGGGAGGTAAGGGCGAGGAGGGAAGGGAGAAGAGAAAGGAGGGAGAGGAGGCAGAGCAAGGAGCAGAGGAGGGCATGGCGGGTGGGCAGGGCCACTCATCGTTTGAAGTAGCGGCGGCATCCCTGCTCGTGCTCAAGCACGCCGGGCACCACTCCGCTCCTGCCGCAGCAGCAGCAGCAGCAGCCATGGCTCCAGCAACCCCACCAGCTGCAACTCCAGCAGCAGTGCCTTCGGCTCTCGCCCTCTCGCTCTCCCCGTCACCCCCTGCTCGCCCTCTCTCCATCTCCCATTCCTCAACACTCCACGCTTCAGCTGCCTCAGGTGCCTCAGGTTGGTGCGACCCCCTCGCCCTCTCCCTCACTCTCTCTGTCCCTCTGGCCCCACACTCGCCATGTCAATCTCATTCGCCACAGCGACCGCAGTTGGGGTTAGGTGGGACGGCAGGGCCACACGACGGGCATAGCGTGGCACAACAGGTGGCAGAGCAGCCTGGAGCAGGGAGGGGAGCGGGCGAGTGGGGAGCAGCAGGGAGCGCAGTGCGGGAGCGGGAGGAGGTGCCTGCGATGCCAAGGCAGGGTGCAGAGGCCACGAGGGGGATGGCGGTGGGCGGCTGTGATGAAGACTTGGCGAAGCGCTGCACTGAGGGCCTTGCACCTCGCCCTGCTTCCTCTGCTCTTCCCCCTGCTGCTGCTGCTGCTGCTGCCAGTCCGGCGTGTGAGGCATTGCAGCCAAGCTGCCATGCTGCCTCCACTGCTGCTGGGCAGTCTCGGCGCGTCAAAGTGAGTGATTCCTTGATGCATGCATGCATCACTGCATGGTGCATGCATGCATGCTTGCATGGTTGAGTGGATGCATGCACGTATGCTAGCCTCTCACACCCACCCGTTGTTCTTTCTCTTGCTTGCCTGTGCTCTCCTCCCTCAGCTGCGGGTGGAGGGAAGCCCAGTGATGCGCACGGTGGATCTGAGTGGCATCGGCAGCTTCCAATCACTGTACGCCACGTGTGCAACCATGCTGCAGCTGCCTCTGCAGCAGCCGGGGCAGCCCTCAGAGGGTGCCACGTGTCCCTGGCAGCTCACCTACACCGACGCCGATGGCGACACGCTCCTCGTCGGGGACGGGCCCTGGAGGTCAGCAACCCCTCGCTGCACCTCCTTCCTCCCACTCTCTCACTGCATCTCATCCCTCCTCCCTCTCTACCTCTCGTTTTCTCCCTCTTGTTCTTCCTCTCACTCCTTCCACTTCCCTCTGCTGCTCCTCTACTTGCTGCATCTCCGCCTTATGCTCGTGTCCTGCCTCCTTTAGACCCCGTGAGCTCCACGCCATGACTACTGCACTGCCACTGGCATGAAGCCGTGCTCACTATTGTCCTCCTTGCTGCTTCTCATGTTCTTCCTTGTGTCGCTTGCAGCGAGTTTGTGAGGGATGCGCGGAAGCTGAGTGTCATCAGAACGCCCAAGCTTCAGCAATGGGGGGAGAGGTGCTGATTGCAGATGCAGCTTAAGACATATAATTTATTGGTATCTCTGATATCTGCATCTGGTTTGTAGGGTTAATTGTGTAGTATGATTTTTGTAACAAATTATAAATTGAGAAAGCTTGCTTTCTTATTCTTATCAATTGGCATCGTTCTCATTACAAATGGCTTATTACAACATTTGCATCAACGTTGAACACAAGCTAGTGCAATCGAATAACACTAGCTAAGATGTACCCTATCCAAGTGGCATTAGCAAGGCGGTTTACTCTGGGGTGGGTGGTGGGAATGTTGAGTGAGCCGTTGGAAAATCGAGAAGCGTGGGTGGAGGGAAATGAACTCCAACCCACGGTTTTTGTAGTTGGAGAAGGGCGTTTAGCGCGCTTCGACGATGCCAATTGTGCGGTACAAGCAGCTTCGCTTACACAATACGCAATTGTATAACACTCGTTTGTTTTAAAACTATAATATTTTCATTCCAACATAGTCAATAACCAATAGAAGGAAGACGCATACAAGTATAACGATAACATCATCAGCAGCATTATTTGCATAAAATAAATTTCGATATGAAAGAACATATTCAATGCCCAACTTTTGACGACTAGCTATTGAATACAAGCAAGCACCGAGGAAGAGTATTGAAGTCGAATCCAACATAATACACACCCTGAAGCATCTTAATTCTCAGGGCTTCTCAAGCCATTTGAATGCCCTTGTACGACGCAATCGTGGGCAGGTCGTGGCCGTCGTACGCCGTGTAAAGGCAGTCAGGCGACAGCACCCCCGACGTGCGGTAGTCCTTCACGTTGCCGTCCAGGAAACCAGCACCACTTGGACCGTCAGCAGCAATTGGGCGGCCAATCACCTGCGAGAGCGTGTTGTAGTCGAGCGCGCGCTTCTCGCGGCCGTCGCGGTACGTCTGCCCCATGATGCCGTGAATGTCGTTGGTCCTGTAGATGTGCTCGAAGTGCACGTTCAAATGCGCCTCGGCGTCGTCCTTGGTCTGAAGCAGCGGGTGCGCCACGCGGAGCTTGATGCCCATCTTGAGGAGCCCCTCGATCTCTAAGTGATACGAGTCCACGTCGAAGAAGCCGCGACCGGCCTTCTCGTACGCCTCAAACGCGAACGTGAGCCCGCCCTTGAGCGAGTACTTCTCGCCGAGCTTCAGCAGCGGCAGCACGTGCCCGTCGTACTCGATCTCCTTCAGGAAGCCCTTTCCGCGCGCCGTCTTCTTGCCGTCGCGTGCCAGCAGGCGGAACGAGTGCTTCTTGCCGGCGGCGTCGGTCCAGAGGAAGCCCAGCTCACGGATCCACGTGCGAACCGCCTTGCCGTTCTTGAGGATGGACGCGCCGGTGGTACGCGTGTCATAGTAGCCGCGCATGCGCATGTTCACGTGCAGGTTGCGGTCCGTCAGCAGGCAGAACGACTGCTCCGGCAGACCGTTGAACTCGAAGCGCGTTCCGTGCGCGCCGCGGAAGTGGGGATCGTTCTCGCCCTCGCCGCACGGGTGGCCGACGACGCTGATGTTGGCGTTGTTGCGTGGGAAGGTGGTGCCGTCGGGCAGCTCCATCTCATACTGGGACGTCACGCACGTGGGCGAGAAGCCCGGCGGGTACAAAATGCATATGCCGCATCCGTTGCACGTGGCGCCGCCAGGCTTGAACATCTGCCAGTACGAGCACGTGGTGCTATTGATACACGAGCTGCAACACTGTTGCTCCGTAATAGCATTGCCGGTGCAGAAAGGAAGCCCCA
The DNA here is from genome assembly GCA_948144175.1 of Closterium sp. NIES-65. Taxonomy (NCBI): domain Eukaryota; kingdom Viridiplantae; phylum Streptophyta; class Zygnematophyceae; order Desmidiales; family Closteriaceae; genus Closterium; species Closterium sp. NIES-65. The sequence continues at coordinate 4,889,493 of CANXME010000106.1, forward strand.
AGTTCTTGTTGGTGGTAGCTGTGGTACCCGTGCAGCGGTAGAAGGGGAGCGAGTACTGGCCCATGTAATAGCGGGTGGGGTATTGCTCGGCGCAGTCCTTAATGCACAGCTGGTTCTCCTCGCACGACGTGTAAGTAACTCGACCACTGTCGAAGTCGGCCTGGTGCCTGTTGTCGTTCCATGTAATAGCACGCGCCGTAGCAGCGCAAGCAAGAACTAACACTAGCGCAACGGCGAGGCGACCCATTTTCGTTTATCGAGCTCAGCAGGGGCAATGGCGGAATTAACTACAACACTAGAAGAGAGGAACTGAAATCAGACAACGACCTACGTTTCCTGATCTACAGAGAACAAAGCAGGACAATGAGAAGGGGGGAGTGCAGGGGTGTTTGATCTGAGAGCAAGGATCGGTGCAATGGACTTTGTTGTTTTGCTTCACACGCATTCCGTGACGGGAGCAGGTGCCCCGAGGCAGGTGAAAGAACGATCACTCATCACTATAAACACTGTATACAAGTCTCGACAGCTGAAAACAACCTGCGCTGCGACTACTGGGGCGGACAGCACAAAACTCAGGTGAGCATGCGTACATCAGGACAGGGTTACCAATGACAGTGTCGTTTGCGCTGAATTGGAAGTAGGTGGAAATGTCTTGTGGAAAGCGGTCTTCGCAAATATACAGGGTTACTACTGAAATTGCAGTCGAGCTTGATCGTCAGGGGGGCAGACGTGAGTAGCGAAAAAGTGCCGCGTGAAGCACAAATATTGAAGTCCGGACGAACAGTCATCAGGGAGAATTTCAAAAACGACCAGCAGGACACCTGAGATACCGACAACTCGACGGAAAATAATGACTGATGGAGAACCTCCACACGTAACCCCAACCACTGTTAATCTGCCCCCCGCCGGTGTATGCGCAAGTCCCAACAACGTTCGAAATGGAACACCAAAGAAGCCCCACACCCGTTGGCTGGTCGACACGGGCATGAAATCAGGGCTGGGTACTTGGATCGTCAGAGTTTCGAGATAGTGTTAACGTTAGCTGGTTACCCGCTTCGCCTATGTTGCTAACAAAGGGATGCGACGTTTGTCAACAATATGCCAAAACATGGAAACAAACAAGGACACCTAACATGGTGTTACGAGTGCAATTGAGTGAACGAACGAGAATTGCACTATCGAAGCAAGAGTACAATGAGCCAAGGCATGAGCGAACAATATATAGCGAAACTATAGTGGTAACGGTAATGGTCGCGCGACGAGCCTGGGACTGAGGTTGGGAAAGTGTCGAAGCATAGGCCCGGAGCGCGGGTTACCAGCCGAGCCGTGAGGTCGGGATGCGATGTGCGAAAATGGCGGGATGATGAATGATGCGATGGTCGCGAGTGGTAACGGTGCTGAGTGAGGTGCTACAGTGATGTACGCGTTGAGCAGGGACGCGAAGTAAGGAAAAGGGAATTTCCTTACACTACCCCCCCTCCTAAGGAGGTCCTCCTTACGAAAGCGTGTGGACGTCTCTGAAGTTTCGGCTGCGCAGATAGTCCGTGAGGACAGGGTGGTTTTCGACTTTGTCCAAGGGAACCCAGTTGTCCTCGGTGGGGGTACGATCTTTCCAGCGGATCAGAAACTCCACTTTTCGAGCTCCTCGAGGGTCACGAACTCTGTGGCTCAGGATTTTATCGGGGGTGATGACTGGCTCGGTTGGTGGTCGTGTCATGCTGGAGGGTCGATGTCGTGGGAGTTGGCTGGTGGATGGTACGTAAGGGCGAAGCAGGCTGACGTGGAACGAGGGGCTGACGTACCAGTCAGCAGGAAGGAGGAGGTGCGCGGTGACAGGCGTGATCATGTGACTGATTCGAAATGGCCCACAGTATCGGGGGCGGAGTTTGGGAGTGATGGGCAGGCGGAGGTTCTGAGTGTCGAGTAAAACGAGGTCGTCAGGCTGGTAAGTGACGGGTCTGCGGTGGCGATCGGCGTTGCGTTTAGCGATGATATTTGATTTCTTGATTGCTTCTGCTGCCCTGGTCCGTGCTGCTTGCAGAATCTCGGCGAACTGTTGTGCTCGTGGGACGGGGTTGTCGGGATTCGGTGTCATGGGTACTATTGGGTCCTGTTCGTAATTCAAGTAAAACGGTGACTGTTGTGTCGTGGCTGATAGCGCGTTATTGTATGCAAACTCGATGAGGGGCACCTGCTGTTCCCACGTGTTCGGATCGTCGCACGTGGCTAGAATCAGCTGCTCCATGGTCTGGTTTGTCCGTTCCGTCTGTCCGTCGGTTTCGGGGTGATAGGATGAATTGAATTGAAGTCGCGTGCCGAACTGCTGCCACAGGTTCCGCCAGAAGTTGCTGGTAAACTTCGTGTCCCTGTCGCTGATGATCGATGCGGGTATCCCGTGCAGTCGAACGACAGTGGTGATGAAGAGTCGGGCGGTTTCTTCGGCTGTGATTGATTTCCTGCATGCTGCAAAATGTGCCATCTTCGTTAGTCGATCGACGACGACCAGGATCGCGTCATTCCCACTCGCCCCAGCTGGTAACCCTGTGACGAAGTCCATCGTCACCTGCTGCCAAGCACGCTCTGGAGGCGGGATGGGTTGTAATTGTCCCGCCGGCCGCTTCCTGCTTGACTTCATGAGCTGGCAAGTGGGACACGATGCCACGTGTCTTTGTACGTCGGTCAACATTTCTGGCCAGTAGTAGTACCGCTGCAGCTGCTGCCGTGTTTTTTCTACTCCGAAATATCCTGAGGTAACGCCGTCGTGTGCCTCGTGTAATAATATTTCTCGTAGTAATGTGTACCCTGGTACCCAGATGCGGCCAGTTCCCGCTTTTACGTAATAGACTCCTTTTGCCGCTGCGAATTGCTGTGAGTTTCCTCCTGTGAAGAATGGGTCTGTTTGATATCCGTGGGTAAATAGTCCTGTAAGTAGCGGGCTGGTCTGGGCGAGTAGTATCGCGTGGATCTGGGCAGTGGGGCGGGTCAGTGCGTCGGCGATATTCGAGGCTCCTTTTTTGTATGTGACCGTATAGTGAAAGTTCGACTCGAGGAAGTCGAGCCATCAAATCTGTCGTGGGTTGAGGTGGGGCTGTGCGCGGAGGTACTAAAGAGATCGATGGTCTGTCCGTACTGTCACATCTGCGCCGGTCAAGTAGCAGCGCCACACTTTGAATGCATGCACGATCGCGAGCATTTCGCGGTCGTGTATCGGGTAATTTCGCTCAGGTGGATGTAGCTTGCGTGATTCGTAGGCGATGGGTTGGAGGCCGTTGCCGAAGTCCTGTAACAGTACAGCTCCGATGGCGATGTCACTCGCGTCTGTAACCACTTCGAAGGGGCGGTGTGGATCAGCGATGCGGAGGACGGGTGGTGAACAGAGAACGTTTTTCAGGGCAGAGAAGGCAGCATGCTCTTTCTCCCCCCACGTAAAAGCGATCCCCTTACGCAGTAAATCAGTGAGTGGGGCTGTTAAAAGTGCCATGTCGGGGACGAACCGTCGAACGTAATTAACAAACCCTAAAAAACTCTGCAGTTCCGTGATGTTCGTCGGGGGGCGCCATGCTTTTATCGTATCCAGCTTCTTTGGGTCAATCTCAACCCCAGCCTCCGAAATTACGTGACCTAAAAACTCTAGCCTGTCCCGAAAAAACTCGCACTTGGAGCCCTTGGTGAGTAATCGATGTTCCTCTAAAACCTTAAAAACTGCTTCAAGATCTACTAAGTGCTGCTACTTATCCCGACTGTAAACGAGGATATCGTCGAGGTAAACTATCACGCATTTATCTAAAAGTGGCCTAAACGCCTCGTTCATGGTCATCTGAAATGTTGCAGGCGCGTTGGTCAACCCGAAAGGCATCACTGTGTACTCGAATGACCCGTACCTAGTCCTAAATGCTGTCTTGGCGCAATCCGATGGTTCGACCCGAATCTGATGGTAACCTCCCCGTAAATCTATTTTCGAAAAGACTCGTGCTGTTCGCAATTGGTCGATCAGTTCGTCGGCACGGGGGATGGGGTATCGCGATTTGACTGTTACCCTGTTAAGCGCTCGGTAGTCGATGCACATGCGGAACCCTCCGTCTTTTTTCGGTGTGAACAGTATCGGTGCGGCGAATGGTGATGAGCTCGGTCGTATAAACTGCTTCTCTAACAGGTAATCTAACTGCTTCCTTAACTCGTCGAGCTCGGGCTGTGTCAGTCGAAATTGGCGCTGTACAGTTGGCTGTGCCTCCGGTTCTAACTCGATCCTATGGTCGTGCGCCCGCTGAGGTGGCAGTCCCTGTGGTAAATCATCCGGAAATATCCCCGGGAACCGTTTCAGTAGTGTCTTTAGTTCGGTCGGTACGGCTGCCAACAGTTTCTCTAAATCACTTGGCTGCTCCTCATTTTCTACTAGCGCGATATCCACTGTGTACACGCCAGCTCCAGCAGCGACAACCCGTTTCATCGTGATGGCGTTGACTTGGACCAGCGAGGTAGAACGACCCAGTTACCACTACTTCGCACTATGCAGCTCCCCGTCGTCCAGTCAATCCGTGGGTTGTACCGTCGCAGCCAATCACGTCCCAATAAAATGTCGTGCCCATCCAGTGTCGTTGCGAGCATTTCCTGTCTAAACCCGAAGTTCCCCCCGCAGCGGACTTTTACTCGCTCCACCTTTTCCCGTATGGCCAGGGGCGTGCCGTCGACTAAGCGTGCATCTATTGTGAAAGATAAGAGAACAGGAATGAAATGACTAAGTCAGAGTTGGGTACAAATACAACCCTAGAAAGCTGTACACCATATGTGCTACCCCACTATAGCCTACAAACATGCATCAGTTATAATACTCTGACACACCCCCATAGGCAAAGTGGGGGAGAACAAGGGGTCACAAGACTAGTCAAGCAAAGCAAAGCAAAGCAAGCTCAGGGTGGATCACAAAGTCACCACACAGTCCGAGCACAAGAGCAGGGCCAGAGGCCAGTTCACATGCACGAGGACAGACATATATATAAAACTAGACAAGCAAGAGCAGGTATATATATATGTCACAGTACAAGTGAAGTCAAGAGGAGAGCAAGTGAGGCAAGACAGGCACAAGACCCAGCTGGGTGCAAAAGCGCTGATGGTCACAAGGCGCGAGTGCCTTGGTGAACACATCAGCAGTGTTGGCCTCAGAGGCCACGTACGCAAGTCGCAACTGACCACGCTGCTGCAGCTCACGAGCAAGGAAGTAGCGGAGAGCAATGTGCTTCGTTCTGTGCTCCAAGCGCTGCTCTCGACACAAGGCCAGCATGGCCTTGTTGTCTACGTACAGCACTGGAGGAGAACGAGGCGGCTCTCCAAGGTCAGTCAGCAGGTAGGTGAGCCAGCGAAGCTCCTGTGCAGCCATGGCCCCGGCGTAGATCTCACCCTCACAACTGGAGCCGAGAACTGAAGACGAGCGAGTAGACCGCCACGAGACAGAGCCGGAACCAAGGCTGAAGGTGTAACCCTGTGACGACCGCTGCGTAGCCTGGTCGTCAGCCCAAGAAGCGTCCGCGTGGCCTATAAGGGCCACTGGACTCCGCCCTCCAAGCACTAGCCCCATGCCCGACGTACTGCACAGGTAGCGCAATACCCTCTTCGCTGCTGCCATGTGCTCTGGTCGGTGTCTCCCAGGAGCAACATAGCGTGCAAGAATGCTCAGAGGGTATGCAAGGTCAGGTCGTGTGCAGGTCATCAGGTACATGAGGCAGCCAACAAGCTCTGCATACGGACCACTCGACTCTACGGACTCATCCGAAGGCAGAGCTGAGAGTGAGTGGTGAGTAGGCAGAGGAGTGGCCTGAGGCGAGGAGTACGTGAAGCCGAAGCGCTGAAGGACCTGCTGCACCATGTGTGACTGAGTCAAGGTAATGGTGCGGCGTGCTCTGTCCCAAGTGATCTGCAAGCCAAGGTAGCTACGCAGTTCACCCAGGTCTGTGCACGTGTGTCTCTTCAGCAGCTCGGACTTCACGTAGGCGAGTCCAGCAGTGTCCGCTGTGGCAAAGACCAAGTCGTCGACGTACACGAGGATGTAGAACGGCGGCAGTGAAGTGTCGGTGCGCAGAAACAGCGACGGGTCAGCAGTAGAGGGAGCAAACCCAAGAGCCGCAAGCGTAGTCCTCAGTGTCTCGTGCCACTCACGCGGTGCCTGGCGGAGACCGTAGACTGGCCGTCGGAGGCTCCACTGGGTGCCAGGAGGGAAAGTCCCAGTGAAGCCAGGCGGACGGCGCAGCCAGATCTCCTCGTGCAGGCTACCCTGCAAGAACGCAGTGCTGAAGTCGAGAGAGTGAAGCTCGTAGTCGCGCTGAGCGGCTATGTGCAGCAGCACCCGAAGAGTGGTCATCTTCGGGGTGGGAGAGAAGGTCTGAAAGTAGTCAACTCCCTGCCGCTGACTGAAGCCACGAGCAACGTACCGCGCCTTGAAGACAGGTGGAGAGCCCGGCGGCCGCTTCACCCTGAAGATCCACATGCCACTGACGATGTTCGCCCCAGGAGGGGGAACTGCGTCAACGTAGGTGCCTGTGGACTTCCAAGAAGCCATCTCTGCATCCATAGCTGCCTACCACTGAGAGGAGTAGGGACCCTCTACGGCCTCCGCGTAAGAGCGCGGAGTCGGGATGTCTAGTGCATCCGGGTCTCCCTCAGGAGCAAGCAGTACAGACGCGAGATGAGGTGAAGCAGCAGCCAGACACTGTAACTCCTCTTGTCTGTCCTCTAGGACGTCCGTGCCAAGAGCACACTCACCCCCGACGGACGGAGGACAGACAGACGCAGACTCAGCAACAAGACTAGCAGCGTAGTCTAGACGGCAGCGAGCAGCAAAGTCGACGAGCTCAGCGAGAAGAGCAGACGCAGCAGTGGACTCAAAAGAGGGGTTAGTGACGACAGTAGCAAGCAGACGCGTGACAGTAGGACTGGCAGCACGAAGAGAGTCCGACTCAGGGTCGGCAAGAGCAGGAAGAGAGGAAGCAGGAGGAGAAGGCAAAGGGGCACGCAGAGGAGCAGTGGACGGACGCAGAGACATCCGGTGCGTGCCAGGGACAGGAGGAGGACGCTGATGCGAACCGCGACCACTAGCGCGAGCAGCACGAACCGGCGACGTGGGACGAGACGCAGGCTCAGGACGCTCAGCAAGACCTCCAGTAGGACCAGTGTAAGGGGAGGGAGCAGGCAGAGGAGAGGAAGGCTCCAACAGTGACTGCGACTGGACAGGCTGTGGACACTCTACCGAAGGAGAAAGACCAAGAACCTGCTGTAGGAGCGGAACGAAGTACGGCCGAGGCCGCGCGGCAGCTCCAGACTCAGCAGGGACAGCACCAGCACCCTCAGCGACAGCACCAGCGCCACCAACACCTCCAGCGGCAGGACCTCCAGCAGCACCAGCAGCAGAACCACCGCCAGGACAGACAGCACTAGTCTCAGCACCAACACCCTCAGCAGCTCCAGCTCCAGTAGGACCCGCAGGCCCAGCAGCTCCGGGACCGGCAGCACCTGCACCCTCGACGGTCGACGAAGCTCCAGCTCCAGCAGCACGCCTCCAGCGGCGAGCAAACCACTCGCGCAGCTCCTGTGGAGAGAGCGGCTCCCGCCGAGACGGAAGAACCGGAGAGCCCCCAGATCCAGCAGGCGCAGGCTCCGGACCTCCAGGCCCAGCACCCCCAGACTCAGCACCCCCCGGCCTCGCACCCCCAGGCTCAGCACCCCCAGCAGCAGCACCCCCAGGCTCAGCACCCGCAGCAGGACCAGACTCAGCAGCAACCTCGACTGGCTCGACTGTGTCTACCTGGGACACACCTGAAGGGGCAGGAACCTGAGGGGGGAGGGGGTCTACCGGGGGGGGAACTGGTACCAGGAAGTCCGGTGGGGGGGGGAGGGAAGGAGTACGGTAGGGGAAGAGGCGGTAGAAGGGGACTGACTCGTCGAACGTGACGTCCTGGGAGGACAGAACACGACGAGAGGAGGGGTGGTAGAACTGCCACCCTGGAGCGTCAGGGGGGAAGCCAAGGAAGACACAGGGAGCAGCACGGGGGGACAGCTTGTCCGCAGACAAGTCGCGGACAAACGCCCGAGATCCCCAGACCCGGAACGCCGACGCATCGCCAACCTTCCCCGTCCACAGCAGCGCTGGGGAGGTCTCCGGCCTGGAGACCCTGGGGTGGAGGTTGATCTGATGCGCCGCGTACCGAACCGCAAACGGCCACAGAGAATGGGGGGCAGCCGCATGCATCATGGACGTACGAGCGACATCCATGACCATGCCAATGCGGCGCTCAGCAATCCCATTTTGCTGTGGAGAGTCCGGAAGCGTAAAGGTCTGGCGGATCCCCTGTGCACGACAGTAGTCTCGCAGAAGGCGAGAGGAGAACTCCCCACCTCGGTCAAAGTGCAGACGTAGAACAGGAAATTCCGAGCCGAAGCTCCTCCTGAGCTGGAGACGAGCCTCGCGGATCCAGGCGATCAGCACCTCAGTGACAGCACCCTTGCTTCGCAAGGGGAAGACTGAGGTGTAACGCGAGTAGTCGTCAACCACCAACAGGAAGTAGCGCTCGTGACCTTGCCCACGGACGGGGGCCGGGCCCCACACGTCCATGTGAAGCGTCTGCAGAGGAGCCTCTGTCGGGGAAAACTGGGAGGAGTGAGGAGCAGCCCTGAGGCGCCCCTCGACACAGGGGACACAGGAAGGTCCTGGTCCCGAAGGAAGGGGAGGGAGAGACTGGGGAAGACCAGAGACAAGGACACGGGAAGCCATGCCCCGAAGACGGGGCAAGGAGGGGTGGCCTAGACGGTGGTGCCACAGGAGAGTCTCGTGAGACAGGAGGCGACACGAACAGGGGGCAGACTCAGGACCAGACCTGGACGCAGCAGCAAACACCTGACCCGACGCTGCTACCTGACCGGACGCGGGGACAGGAGGAGACTCAGTGGTCAGGGTGTAGAGGCTCGACCCCGGCCGACGCGAGAACGTGGCCAGGTGCCGGCCTGTGCGTGCGTCCGTGCAGTGGGTCACCCGCTGACTCGCAGGAGTGAACTGGTGAACCCCCGCATCCTGTAGGTCTGCACCACTCACCAAGTTCGTCGAGATCGAGGGGAGGTACAGGCCAGACAGGGTGCCCGAGGGGGCAGCCGGACACGGGAGGACAGTGGAAAAGTGAGCGAGGACAGGACCCCCAGAGGGGTCAGCCAGGGAGACTGCAACCGGCCGACCAAGCGGCGTGAGTGTGGTGCGGTCCCGAAAGAAGGAGCAAGAAGCCCCAGAGTCAAGTGTAAAGGTGAGGGAGGCCGAAGCCAACGCGGTACCTGAGAGCGCAGCCTCACCCGCACCTGAGGAAGCAGACTCACTAGCACCTAGAGCAGCAGCCGCACCTGTACTTGGAGCAGGAGACTCACTAGCACCCAGAGCAGCAGCCTCACCAGTAGCTAGAGCAGCAGGTCCTATACCTGGGTCAGGCGGGACGCACAGGTGACCGGCACGGTCAGCACTAGTAGGCAATGCATACATGGCAGTGAGAATAGCATCATAGTCAAGAGCAAATATATCTACCCTCTGCCTAAGCAACTCCACCCAGTCGGGAAGCTCAGCCTCGTCGCCAAACACGGTACGCCAGGCGTTGCTCAGACGGGCGAAGCAGTGAGACTGTGTATGACTAGGTGTCCCACAAGGTTGACCAGTCCGAGTACCAGTGCGAATCACGTAAGAGCAGCGAACAGCACTGAGAGACCCTCCACTCTGAGCGTACCACTCACGAAGCTGGCGAGGCGTGAGAGACACGCGAGAGGGTCGCGGGAGCTGCATCTGGCCGCCACCACGAGTAGAAGCAGCAGGAGTGGTAGTAGGAGTAGTGCCGCCACCCCTACAGCCCCAACCAGCGTACCACTCACGCGGCTGCTGGGGCGTGAGGGACTCACGCAGGCATCGCTGGGGCTGCATCTGGCTCCGCAAGTAGAAGCAGGAGCAGGACTAGCAGCAGGAAGGCAGGCAGCCAGGTAAGCCAAAAGGCAGACATGCAGGCAAGCAGGCGACGCGCAGTGTGCTAGCAGGGCAAGAGCTCACCAGTGGTGGGAAGAGTAGGCTCGGCGACTCAGCGGCTCGGCAGCTCGGCAGCTCTGCGGCTCGGGCGACGCGGGCGGCTCGGCGGCAAGGCGGCTCGGCAGCAACTGAAGCTCAGCAGCTCGGCGACCCGGCAGCTCGGCGGCAGGGCGGCTCGGCTGCAGGGCGGCTCGGCGGTTGGGCGGCTCGGCTGCTGCAGGTGAGCGGCTCGGCTGCCGCAGCGGGAGATGAAGGAGGAGGAGAAGCAGGGGAGGCCACACACCTGCCACCCCTCGGCGGGGCCGTCAGGAAGGGACGGCGGGGCCGTCACGAAGGGACGGCGGGGCCGTCAGGAGGCGACCGGGCCGCGACGGGGCGGCTGGGCCGCCTGAGAGCCGAGGCAGGGGCCGCGTCAGGGCCGGCGGCGGGGCCGTAAGAGAGCCGGGGCGGGGCCGCAAGAGAGCCGGCGGCGGGGCCGCAAGAGAGTCGGCGGCGGGGCCGCGTGAGAGCCGGGGCGGGGCCGCGTCAGGGCTGGCGGCGGGCCGCGATCAGCGGGCGGCGGGGCCGCGTCAGAGCCGGCGGCGGGGCCGCGTCAGAGCCGGCGGCGGGGCCGCGATCAGCGGGCGGCGGGGCCGCGTCAGAGGAGGCGGCGGAGCCGCTGCAGAGGAGGCGGCGGGGCCGCGTCAAGCAGGGGTGGCGGTGCCGCGTCAGAGGGACAGCGGGGCCGCGAGAGTAATGGCGACCCGAAGGGTCGCGAAAAAAAAATGCGCGCCTCGTGGCGCGCTTCGGTGGGCCCTAAAAAAACGGTCCTTAGGAAGGACCCGCTCTATACCATGTGAAAGATAAGAGAACAGGAATGAAATGACTAAGTCAGAGTTGGGTACAAATACAACCCTAGAAAGCTGTACCCCATATGTGCTACCCCACTATAGCCTACAAACATGCATCAGTTATAATACTCTGACATCTATCTCAGGTAAGCATCGGTTAAGTGTTAGCTGTAATTTCCGTGCGGTTGCGGTATTAACTAAGCTGTGACTTCCTCCTCCGTCAATAAAGATCTTCACTGCTGCTCCCTGTATTTTCCCGTAGATCAGTACCGGGCAATCCGTCGCTGTACCCTCCTTATTCATCCGAGCCCGATCGATGGCGTGAATCGGTACGGTGACTCGGTGAGGGTCGGTGTGGTTGGGCGAGCAGGCAGTCTCGTCAGTAGTTGGCCCAACTTCTACTGACTGCCGGCGTTTCCCTGCCTCTGAGACTCCCTCCCCTGCTCTGCTCCTCGACGCCTCAGCTCCTCTGGGCTTTCGTGTCAGAACATTGTAGTTTACTTGTTTGTGTAGGCTATAGTGGGGTATCCCATAGGGGGTACAACCCCAATTAGGGTTTCCTATTTGTACTCACCTCATTCGTAGTCAACTCATTCACGTTTCTATTCTCACATGGAATCAGAGCAGGTCCCATCCTAGGGACTGTTCTCTAGGGCCCACCAAAGCGCGTCCCGAGGCGCGCGTTTTTTTTTTTTTTTTTTTTTTTTTTTTTTTTTTTTTTTTTTTTTTTTTTTTTTTTTTTTTTTTTTTTTTTTTTTTTTTTTTTTTTTTTTTTTTTTTTTTTTTTTTTTTTTTTTTTTTTTTTTTTTTCTCGCGACCCTCCGTGTCGCCCTTCCCCTCGCGGCCCCGCCGCCTCCTCGACGCGGCCCCGCCGCCTCCTCGACGCGGCCCCGCCGCCCCCTCGACGCGGCCCCGCCGCCTCCTCGACGCGGCCCTGCCGCCTTCTCGACGCGGCCCCGCCGCCTCCTCGACGCGGCCCCGCCGCCTCCTCGACGCGGCCCCGCCGCTTCCCTACCTGCGGCCGTCCCGCCGCCCTGCCTGCGGCCGTCCACCGCCCTGCCTGCGGCCGTCCCGCCACCCTACCTGCGGCCCACTCGCCGCCCTACTTGCGGCCTACCCGCCGCCCTACCTGCGGCCTCTCCACCGCCCTACCTGCGGCCGTCCCGTCGCCCTACCTGCGACCTACCCGCCGCCCTACCTGCGGCCGTCCCGCCGCCCTACCTGCGGCCGTCCCGCCGCCCTACCTGCGGCCTACCCGCCGCCCTACCTGCGGCCGTCTGCCGCCCTACCTGCGGCCGTCCCGCCGCCCTACCTGCGGCCTACCCGCCGCCCTACCTGCGGCCGTCTGCCGCCCTACCTGCGGCCGTCCCGCCGCCTCACCTGCGGCCCACCCGCTGTCAACGGGAGTTGTGTATTGGCCCCGTCCTCGCTTGGGCGGAGCCGACTTCGTGGTCGGATGTGAGGGGAGCAGCCGACCTTCTGCAGTGGGCGAGCTGGTCGATGAGGAGGTCGACCTGCACGGGGGACCACTGCACGGGCTCAGACTTCAGGGAGGTCGACTTGGGAGTCGACCTGTGGAGGACGTCGAAGCCGACTTTGGCGGTCGGCTAACGGACCGCTGATCTACCTGCGGGTGGTCGACTGGACCTGGTGGTCGACGAAGGAGGGACCGACGTCGACCTTGACACAGGACGTCGAGGAGTCGGGCGTCGAGTAGCGGGGCGTCAACTTCGTGACGACAGCTTCGGGTGGCCGACGTGGGTGGTCGGCCGACGACTGTGCTGGTCGACGTGGAGCTGGTCGACCACAGGGGATGTCGACCTGGAGGAGGTCGACCGATGGTGTCGTCGACTTGGGAGGTCGACGGGCACGTACGGGAGCTGCTGGTCGACGTGGTTGCCTGGTCGACCATGTTACCTAGGTGACGAAGTGCTGCGAAGTAGTGCGACGGTCGCCCAGGCGAAGTTGGCGAGCACGACCTCGGTGGTGGTATCCCGAGGTCGTCGTGGCGGATCAGAGGCAGTCGTCGGCTCGAGGTTGACGTGGAGTGTGCGCTGTGCAGGTGACGGGACTCTGCACGCCAATCAGCTACGCACACCTGCGAGGCGGGTGCACTGCTGTCCTGCGTGAGCAACGCTGGCACGCCGTCAACCTGCGACGTTGGCACGCCGTCGACCTTGCCTTGCTGGAGTGCGGTCGACCAAGTCGTGCTGGAACGCGGTCGACCAAGCTGCGCTGGCAGTTGGCCGACCTGAATGCTTGCTCTGATGTAGTCATGCTATGCCAACTTCATTGTACCCATTGTTCTGAACTTTTCCTAGTGAAACTCTTGCCAATTTTCCCCGTGAACTAGCAAGTAGTGTGTGCACAAGGAAAACGACTAAGGAACAAAGAACGCAGAGATCACACGAGCACACGTGCCTAGCCCGTAGCCTAGCTCCCGTTGCTGCAGTTATCTCCGCATGGTGCGGTGAGCGTGGACGGCACACGACTTACCTTTCAGTCAGGTCGACGTAGATACCACTTACCTATTGCGTAGTTACAGGCCGGCAACTGTGCAGTAGTCACTATGGTAGGAGCCGTAGGTGACGCGGGGGTGGTGGACACCCTGGAGGCACGGTTGGAGAACGCGAGGAGGAAGCATGAGGCCAACGAGTATGGCGACTTGCCCTGGCCGGTCGTCGAGGCTGGACTTCGCTCCATGTGGGCGACGGAGCACCCGTCTCGACCTGCCTCTCCTCGTCCGGTGAACAACGAAGGCGGCGTCGATGTGGGTGTCAACGCCGGTGGAGGTCAGGTCGGCAGCAGTGCGGGAGGCACGTCGAGGCAGAGAGGTGTGATACACGCCGGTGAAGTCGGCGGCGTTCAGGCGCAAGGGATGCAGTTGTCGGCGACTGCAGGCTCTTCGCGGGGTGACGTCGGAGGTCGACGGAGTGGACTGACGCCGATGTCGGCGTCCCAGGTGACGGCAGGTGGGATTGCACCGAGCTACGGCTACTTCAAGTTTACGCCGGACAGGATCTCGGTCACCCCTCCGCTGGTCGGTCGACCCGACATTCTCACCTGGAAGGAAGCCATCGAGCCCCAGCTGGAGATGGCCGGGCTGATCGGCTTCGCCCGAGGGACCGTGGCGACGCCGGGGGAGCACCACCCCGACCTGCGTGCGGAGTTTCGCGCCGTGCAGCTGTTGACCTTCACGGTCATCTCGCGGTGCTGCTCGCCGGGCGTGCAGATCGCGTTGAAGTGGTGCCGGGAATACATCGACGCTGGCCACCGGGCGTGGCACTTCATCGAGTCAACGTACCAGGTCACCGACGACCTGTTCATCGCCCAGCTGGAGGGACAACTGACGCACCTGCGTATGGGTGACGAGGAGAGTGCGACCGACTACTGCAACCGAGCCAGGCGAATTCTCGCCACCATCAGGATGGCCGGAGCGCAGTACTCCACGGCGTCGTATATCACCCATGTCATGCAGGGTCTCTCTAGCAGCTACAACCTGCTGAAACGGCTGTCCATGGCGCCGAGCACGAGGGCGACGCTCAACGAGGACAACCTGACCTCGTATATCCTGCAGGACGAGGCGATGCAGGAGGCTGAGCGGTCGCAGGAGCTCTTGGCGCAGGCGAACTTGGTCACCTCAGCGAAGCAAGGAGGCCGACCGGGACAGCGCGGACAGTTCGGCGGCGGTGGGGGTAGCTGTGGCTGGAAGCCGGCCAAGGAGGTCGACAAGAGGAAGTCGACCAAGGACAGCGGTCGTGGAGGAGGAGGTCGACGTCGGGAGTGCTGGCTGTGCGGCGATCCCGATCATCTCTCCTTCGAGTGTCCCAACCGCAGCGACTCCGACGACGACCATGCTAAGGGAGGCCGTGGGAGGTCTGGCAGCCGTCGTCCTCATCGTGGAGGCAACCAACCGCGCAAGGAGAAGCAGTCGACCAAGACATTGACCTCGGCGAAGGACGCCGACTCCGTTGCAGGCGGCAAGGGGCGAGACGACAAAACGACGTCGTGCTCGCTGGTCGGCGTCGTGGAGCCGACCATCTCTCTGGCGCCGGAGGCCGGAGAGGACTTCCAAGCGGTGGCGGCAGCTGTGCAGGCGAACCCGGCGGTGGTCCTGCTCGACAGTGGTTGCTCCCACCACCTGATGGGGATGAAGGAAGCCTTCGTCGACTTGCAGCCATGTGGCGCCATCAGGCATGTGCGCGGCTTCAATGGGGCGCTGCAGGATGTCCAGGGCTGCGGCACCATCGCCCTGCAAGGAGAGGCCGGGAAGGAGGTGCTCATCCCCGACGTGTTGTACGTCCCGGGTGTGCGAGCCAACCTGCTGTCGGCCGGCCAGCTGAAGGAGCATGGTGTGAAGCTGCAGGAGGACGGAGACGGCATGCTGCTCGTCTCGGCAGCAGGGGAGGTGCTCGGGCGAGCGATGTACTCTGGGCGAGTCCTCTGCACCGACCTGCGTCCCTGCGCGACGAGGTCGACGCCGCCCATGACGGAGGTGGTGGCTCTGCGGGCGATCGTCCCGAAGGCGAAGTCGACGCCGGACCGGATGCATGCGAGGCTTGCGCACGTCGGCATGGACACCATACGGAGCTCGGCGAAGAACGAGGTCGCCATTGGGCTGGACCTCAAGTCGGCGACGGACGCCGACTCCCCGTGTGTCTCGTGCGTTGGTGGGAAACTGGCGCGGCACACCTTCCCCGACCAAGGCTCCGACGCCGACGACGTGCTGGCCGTCGTGCACATCGACCTGTGCGGGCCGTTTCGCGTGGCTGCCAAGGACGGCAGCCTGTACTTCTTGCTGCTGAAGGACCGCAAGACCCGCTACGTGTGGGTGAAGCCGGTCGCCAAGAAGTCCGATGCGTTGCAGGCGTTTGTACAGTGGCTGGCGGTGGCTGAGCGGCAGACGAAGAAGTCGGTGCTGATGCTGCGCTCTGACCGGGGAGGGGAGTTCCTCGGGAAGCAGTTCACCGACTTCGTGAACGACAAGGGGATCGTCCACGACCTGACCTGCCCATATACCCCGCAGCAAAACGGCATGGCAGAGCGGGAGATGAGGACGGTGGTAGAGTCGGTGCGGACAATGCTGCTGCACATGGGCGTGCAGCACCACTGGTGGCACCTCGCTCTGCGGCAGGCCGTCTGGGTCCGCAACTGCCTGGAGAGGTCGACGCTGCCGCCGGGGACGACGCCGTACCAGCTGCTGACAGGGAAGAAGCCCGACTTGTCGCTGGCGCGGGTGTGGGGCTGCATGGCGCAGTTCCTTGTCCCTGAGCCGCAGCGTGGTGGGAAGCTGAAGCCGAAGGCCAGGTGGGGCCTGCACCTTGGCGTGTCGGCGGCGAGCAAGGGCTGGGAGCTCCTCGACGTCGACACCGACCGAGTGGTCACCACGTCGGACGTGGTGTTCTACGAGGAGATGTCGCTGGCCGAGTGGAAGACTGAGCATGGACCGGTACCCGGCCGCTCGCCGTCCACCTTGCCCTCTGACACCTCGTCGGCGACGCTGCCGCTGCTTGCCGAGGTCGGTGAGCTTGCTACTGAGGACGTCGAGGACGTCCGCTCCTCTACCCCTCTCCCTCTGACTCCTGCCCCTCCCCTCGTGGTTGACCTTCGTGGGCTGACCTCGGTGTCGGCCTTCGGCGATGAGGGGAGTAGTGGGACGCCGCCTTCGGCGCCGGCCAAGTGCATCGCCGGCGGCCGACTTGACGAGCGGCGAATCGACGTGGGATTGCAGTCGACAGGGGAGCAGCAGCCGACAAGGGAGCAGGCTGCCGTGAAGCCGACCACGGAGCAGTCGGCGACCGGGACGTCGGCAGGGGAGCCGACCACAGGGGAGAAGTCGGCTGGGAAGCCGACCACACTTGAGCAGTCGGCTGGGACGCCGGCTGAGGAGCAGCAGGACGCCGAGGGCAGCGACGACAGTGACGATGGAGGGGACGCCGCGGCGGTCCAGCAGGGACCACGGCGTTCCGGCCGACTTCGGAGGCCGCCTGACTTCTTCGTCCCCGCTGCCTTCACCACGGTGTATGACGTGGACGATGACGACGACCTGCTGTACGACGACGCCGAGGAGGATGAGGAGTTTCCGGAGCTCGACCCCGACATGCTAGCCGACCCCGAGCACCGTTGGGACATCTCGACGATGACGGTGAAGGAGGCGTTGGCGAGCTGGAAGGGCCCGGCGGTGAAGGCCGCCATGGAGGAGGAGATCCGCAGCCTCATCAACATGGGCACTTGGGAGCTGGTCGAACGCCCGCCGGGGGTAAACGTCATGAAGAACCGGTGGGTGTTGACGACGAAGTACCACATTGACGACACCGTCGAACGAGAGAAGGCGAGGCTGGTCGTAAAGGGCTTCACACAGGTGTATGGCGCCGACTACGACGAGATGTTTGCGCCGGTGAGCAGCTACGTGACGCTGAGGATTTTCCTCAGCATTGTCGCTGTCCTCGACCTCAACCTGATGCAGCTCGACATGAAGAATGCCTTCCTGCAGAGCAAGCTCGATCGGGTACTGTACATGTCTCAGCCGGACTACTTCAACGACGGAACCGGCCGGGTGTGTAAGCTACTGAAGAGCCTGTACGGGCTGAAGCAGTCGCCACTGTTGTGGTACTTGGCGCTCAACGATGTGCTGGTCGGCGCCGGGTGGAAGAAGAGCCAGGTCGACGAGGCTCTTTACTTCAAAGTCGGCGAGGGTGAGGTAGTCTGCTGGGTGCTGGTCTACGTCGACGACCTGCTTGCCGCCAGCAGCAGCGCCATGATGCTGAAGGAGCTGAGGGAGCTGCTGGAAGCCGCCTTCGAGCTGCGCGAGATCTCGCCGGTGCAGAAGTACCTCGGACTGGAGATCGTGCGCGACAGGTCGGCGGGGAAGCTGTGGCTGCATCAGCAGGGCTACGCCGACAAGCTGCGTAGGCGCTTCCTCGACGAGGAGCAGACCGGGCGCACCCCGAAGACGCCGGTCTCGGTCGGTGCCTACGCCGAGCTCACCTTCGTTGACGAGGAGGCGCAGGAACGGCAGGAGGAGGAGTACCGGCAGAAGGTCGGCTCGCTGCAGTTCGCGGCGACGACGACGAGGCCGGACGTCGCCTTCGCCTGCAGCAAGCTGGGGAGCGGCCTCACAGTGAGGAGCGATCAGCACTGGCGTGAGGTCGATTGCTGTCTCCCCTACCTCGCCAACACACGCGACACCGCCCTGGAGTTCGGCGGTGGACATGAGTCGCTGGAGCTGGTCGGCTACGTGGACGCCGACGACGCCACTGACAAGCAGAACAGGACGAGCACGAGTGGCTACGTGTTCGTCTACGGAGGGGCTGCAGTCTCCTGGTCGAGCCAGCGCATCAAGTGCGCGACACTGTCGTCGACCGAGTCGGAGTACGTGGCGGCCACTGAAGCTGGCAAGGAGGGACGCCGTCTTCGCTTCCTCCTCGCAGAATTCCGGCAGCTGGATGCCGGGAAGCCGTCTGTCCTGCGCGTGGACAACAAGTCGGCCATCACGGTCGCCGAGGGCATGGGGTTGACGGGCAACCTCAAGCACATGGAACGGCGACAGGCCTGGCTGCAGCACATGGTGAAGCGCGGGAAGTTCTCGCTGCAGTACATCCCGACAGCTGAGCAGCCGACCGACTTCCTGACGAAGGCGCTGCACTATCCGGCCTTCAACCGGTGTTCCGTTGCAATCGGCCAAGTGCGCTTGGCCGACGTGGGCGACGGCGACAACGACGTGCAGCAGTAGGTGCCATGCCCTTTTGCATGGCTGGTGTGGTGGACGACGTGCTGTGTGTTGGGTGCACATCGACGAGCTATTCTCTGAGGAGTACTGCTGAGTAGGACTTGGGGGCCCAAGCGTGAACGCGGCAGGGGAGTGTCAACGGGAGTTGTGTATTGGCCCCGTCCTCGCTTGGGCGGAGCCGACTTCGTGGTCGGATGTGAGGGGAGCAGCCAACCTTCTGCAGTGGGCGAGCTGGTCGATGAGGAGGTCGACCTGCACGGGGGACCACTGCACGGGCTCAGACTTCAGGGAGGTCGACTTGGGAGTCGACCTGTGGAGGACGTCGAAGCCGACTTTGGCGGTCGGCTAACGGACCGCTGATCTACCTGCGGGTGGTCGACTGGACCTGGTGGTCGACGAAGGAGGGACCGACGTCGACCTTGACACAGGACGTCGAGGAGTCGGGCGTCGAGTAGCGGGGCGTCAACTTCGTGACGACAACTTCGGGTGGCCGACGTGGGTGGTCGGCCGACGACTGTGCTGGTCGACGTGGAGCTGGTCGACCACAGGGGATGTCGACCTGGAGGAGGTCGACCGATGGTGTCGTCGACTTGGGAGGTCGACGGGCACGTACGGGAGCTGCTGGTCGACGTGGTTGCCTGGTCGACCATGTTACCTAGGTGACGAAGTGCTGCGAAGTAGTGCGACGGTCGCCCAGGCGAAGTTGGCGAGCACGACCTCGGTGGTGGTATCCCGAGGTCGTCGTGGCGGATCAGAGGCAGTCGTCGGCTCGAGGTTGACGTGGAGTGTGCGCTGTGCAGGTGACGGGACTCTGCACGCCAATCAGCTACGCACACCTGCGAGGCGGGTGCACTGCTGTCCTGCGTGAGCAACGCTGGCACGCCGTCAACCTGCGACGTTGGCACGCCGTCGACCTTGCCTTGCTGGAGTGCGGTCGACCAAGTCGTGCTGGAACGCGGTCGACCAAGCTGCGCTGGCAGTTGGCCGACCTGAATGCTTGCTCTGATGTAGTCATGCTATGCCAACTTCATTGTACCCATTGTTCTGAACTTTTCCTAGTGAAACTCTTGCCAATTTTCCCCGTGAACTAGCAAGTAGTGTGTGCACAAGGAAAACGACTAAGGAACAGAGAACGCAGAGATCACACGAGCACACGTGCCTAGCCCGTAGCCTAGCTCCCGTTGCTGCAGTTATCTCCGCACCCGCCGCCTTACCTGCGGCCCACCCGCCGCCCTACCTGCGGCCCACCCGCCGCCCTACCTTCGCGGCCCGGCCGCCCTACCTACGCGGCCCAGCGGCAGCCGAGCCGCCCAGCAACAGACGCGCCGCCGAGCCGCCCAGCAGCAGCCGAGCCGCCCAGCAGCAGCCGAGCCGCCCAGCAGCAGCCGAGCCGCCCAGCAGCAGCCGAACCGCCCAGGAGCAGCCGAGCCGCCCAGGAGCAGCCGAGCCGCCCAGCAGCAGCTGAGCCGCCCAACAGCAGCCGAGCCGCCCAGCAGCAGCCGAGCCGCCCGGGATCCGAGCCGCCCAGCAGCCTAGCGGCCGTGTCGTCTGGTGACCTTCCTCCTGAGCCGCCCGACCTGCCCTACCCGGTGAGAACTGCACTGCTCTCACTGCGTACCCTTCCCCTACTGCTTGCACTGCGCCACTGTCGTCGTCATGGCTACACCCACTGTCCTCACTTTTGACGCTGAGGGTCGAGCCATTGACTTTGAGGTCTGGCTCGACGACTTGCAGCTGTTTTTACAGTGCGACAGGGCCGACAGTCTGTCTCTCTTTGACCTCACCTCTGGCGCTGTCCCTGCCCCTGCTACTGATGCTGACGCCACTGTTCGCTCTCAGTGGGCCACGCGCGATGCTGCTGCACGTCTTGCTGTGCGTCGCCACCTGCCTACCGCTGAGCGCGCGCACTTTAGTCAGTACAAGAGTGCTCAGACCTTGTACGACGCTGTGGTTGCACGCTACTCCTCCCATGCCACAGCTGCACTGAGCCGCCTCATGCTCCCCTTCCTCTTCCCTGACCTTGCCGCCTTTCCCACTGTCGCTGATCTCATCAGGCACCTCCGCACTAGTGACACTCGCTACCGCGCTGCACTTCCTGCTGACTTCTGCGCCAAGAACCCCCCCCCCATGTACATCACTCTCTACTTCCTAGTCACTCACCTCCCTGACTCCCTTCGTGTAGTCCGGGACCACTTCCTTGCGGTCTGTCCCACCACCCTCACCGTCGACAGCCTCGAGAAGGCCCTTTTCGCAGCAGAGAAGAGCATAGTTGCTGTAGGAGCCTCTCGAGGTGACCCCCGCGCCCCCATCTTTGAGGGGTGTTCTCCTTCCCCTCTCCTACCCTCTCTTGCCTCTGCCGCTGCGGCCGACCTCGTTGGTCTTGAGTCGGTCGGTGCGGCGTCTGCCCCTAGCGGGAGACGCCGCTCTGGCAAGGGCAAGGGGGGCAAGGGAGCGGGTGGAGCCAGTGGGGGCGGTGGCGGTGGGGGTGGAGGCGGCGGAGGGAGTGGGGGTGGCGGTGGAGGTGGTAGTGGGGGTGGGGGTGCTAGTGGCAGCGGTGGCGGCGGGAGTGGCGGCGGCGGTGGCGGTGGTAGCGGAGGTGGTGGAGGTGGCGGCGGTGGAGGTGGGGGCGGGGGCGGTGGAGGCGGAGGCGGGGGTGGCGGAGGTGGAGGTGGTCGGAGTGGGGCTTCGCAGCGGAGCGGCACTGGTGGCGGTCAGCGCCAACAGCAGCAGCAGCAGCAGCAGCACCGTTCTCGCGACGTCCTCACCCCCCAGCAACTCCGTGAGTGGTACACGCAGCGTCAGCGCGGTGGGGGTTTTGGTCCCTGCACCTACGTTCTCCGCACTGGCGACCGCACTGGAGAGCAGTGTGGGGGTGCCCACCCCGCTCAGCGCTGCTTTGGCCGCTTGACA
The DNA here is from genome assembly GCA_948144175.1 of Closterium sp. NIES-65. Taxonomy (NCBI): domain Eukaryota; kingdom Viridiplantae; phylum Streptophyta; class Zygnematophyceae; order Desmidiales; family Closteriaceae; genus Closterium; species Closterium sp. NIES-65. Next base: position 4,910,998 of record CANXME010000106.1, read on the forward strand.
GACGCTTGGCGTCAGCAGTTCCCGGAGGCCGCGGAGATCCCCCGCTGGGGAGAGCTGTCTAGGGCTTGTGTAGCTATCTTTGATCTTGATTTTGATGCTATCCTTGCTGCCATGTATGCTGTGACCACTAGTGAGGAGGGTGACTGCTACCGGTGTTTCCCGCCCGACCCGGGCATTGGTACTGCTGCTCCAGGTACCGGTGAAGCTTCTGCTCTAGGTGCCAGTGCGTCTGTACTCCCAGGTACTAGTGAGACTGCTCTCTCAGGTACTAGTGCGTCTGCGCTCTCAGGTACTGCGTCGGCTTCGGCCTCCCACACCTTCACTCTTGACTCTGGAGCGTCTCGCTCTTTCTTTCGGGACCGCACCACACTTACGCCGCTTAGTCGGCCGGTTGCGGTTTCCGTGACTGACCCCTCTGGGGGTCCTGTCCTGGCTCGCTTCTCCACGGTCCTCCCGTGTCCGGCGGCTCCCTCTGGCACCCTGTCTGGTCTCTACCTCCCCTCGTTCTCTACGAACTTGGTGAGTGGTGCTGACCTACAGGATGGGGGAGTTCACCAGTTCACCCCTGCTAGTCAGCGAGTGACGCACTGCACGGAGGCTAGCACGGGTCGTCACCTAGCTACGTTTACACGTCAGCCAGGGTCGAGCCTGTACACACTGACCACTGCTTCTCCTCCAGGTGCTGAGTCTGGTAGCGGGCCTTCGTCTGGTCAGGTGTTTGCTGCAGCGTCCAGGTCTGGTCCTGAGTCTGCCCCCTGTTCGTGTCGCCGTCTGTCGCACGAGACCCTTCTCTGGGACCACCGTCTTGGCCACCCCTCTCTGCTTTGGCTCAGAGGCATGGCCTCCCGTCTTCTAGTGTCTGGTCTCCACCGGTCTCTACCTCCCCTTCCTCAGGGCCCTGGCCCTGCCTGTGTACCCTGTGTCAAGGGGCGCCAGCGTGCTGCCCCTCACTCCTCCCAGTTTCCTCCGACAGAGGCTCCGTTGCAGACGCTTCACATGGACGTGTGGGGCCCTGCCCGCGTCCGTGGATTCGGTCACGAGCGCTACTTCCTGCTGGTGGTTGACGACTACTCGCGTTACACCACAGTCTTCCCCTTGCGCAGCAAGGGTGATGTCACTGAGGTGCTGATCGACTGGATCCGCGCCGCTCGTCTCCAGCTCAGGCAGAGCTTTGGCTCGGACTTTCCTGTTCTGCGTCTGCACTCGGACAGAGGCGGAGAGTTCTCCTCTGGCCTTCTGCGTGCCTACTGTCGTGCGCGAGGCATCCGCCAGTCCTTCACGCTTCCGGACTCCCCGCAGCAGAATGGGATTGCAGAGCGCCGCATTGGCATGGTCATGGACGTCGCTCGTACGTCCATGATGCATGCGGCTGCCCCCCATTTTCTGTGGCCGTTTGCGGTCAGGTACGCGGCGCATCAGATCAACCTCCACCCCAGGGTCTCCAGGCCGGAGACCTCCCCAGCGCTGCTGTGGACGGGGAAGGTTGGCGATGCGTCGGCGTTCCGGGTCTGGGGATCTCGGGCGTTTGTCCGCGACTTGTCTGCGGACAAGCTGTCCCCTCGCGCTGCTCCCTGCGTCTTCCTGGGGTTCCCCCTCGACGCCCCCGGGTGGCAGTTCTACCACCCCACCTCTCGGCGTGTTCTGTCCTCTCAGGACGTCACGTTTGACGAGTCGGTACCCTACTACCGCCTCTTCCCCTACCGCACTCCGTCCCTCCCCCCTCCCCCGCTCTTCTTGGTACCAGGTCCCCCCCCGGTAAACCCCCTTCCCCCTCAGGGTCCTGCCCCTTCAGGTGTGTCCCAGGTAGACGCGGTCGAGCCTGTCGAGGTCACTGGTGACTCTGGTGCGGCTGCAGGAGCTGGGCCTGGGGTTGCTGAGACTGGAGGTGCTGCACCTGTGGGAGCTGAGCCTGGGGGTGGAGAGTCTGGAGGTGCTGAGCCTGGGGGTGCTGTGCCTGGGGGTGCTGAGCCTGGGGGTGCTGAGCCTGGGGGTGCTGTGCCTGGGGGTGCGGAGCCTGGGGGTGCTGTGACTGGGGGTGCTCCGCCTGGAGGTGCTTCGTCTCGCCGTGAGCCACTCTCCCCTCAGGAGCTACGTGAGTGGTTTGCCAGACGCTGGAGGCGTGCTGCTGGTGCTGGAGGTTCTTCGGCTGCAGAGGGTACTACTGCCGAGCGTCCCGGCGGTGCTCGTACTGTGGGTGCTGGAGCTGCTGGGTCTGAGGGTTCTCCTGGGGCTGGTGCTGCTAAGGGTGTTGACACTGAGACTGCCGCTGGAGGTCCGACTGGCAGTGCTCCTGCTGGTGCTGCTGGAGGTTCGGGAGCTACTGGAGGTGCTGCTGGAGCGGGTACTCCTGCTGGAGGTACTGGTGCTGTCCCTGCTGTTTCTGGCGTCGCCGCGCGGCCCCAGCCGTACTTCGTTCCGCTCCTACAGCAGGTTCCTTGTCTTACACCTTCTCCTGGTCCTCCTCCTCCTCCCTTCGAGGGTCCACAGCCTGTCTCGTCACAGTCACAGCTACAGCCTGCCTCACCTTTGCCTGCTCCTTCTCCCTACGCTGGTCCGACTGGAGGTCTTACTGAGCGTCGTGAGCCTGCGTCTCGTCCTGCGTCGCCTGTTCGTACTGCGCGCGCTAGTGGTCGCGGTTCGCGTCAGCGTCCTCCTCCTGTCCCTGGCACGCACCGGATGTCTCTGCGTCCGTCCACTGCTCCTCTGCGTGCCCCTTTGCCTTCTCCTCCTGCTTCCTCTCTTCCTGCTCTTGCCGACCCGGAGTCGGACTCTCTTCGTGCTGCCAGTCCTACTGTCACGCGTCTCCTTGCTACAGCTGTCAGTGACCCTTCTTTTGAGTCTTCTGCTGCGTCTGCCCTTGTCACTGAGCTCGTCGACTTTGCTGCGCGCTGTCGCCTAGACTACGCTGCTAGTCTTGTTGCTGAGTCTGAGTCTGCCTGTCCTCCGTCCGTCGGGGGTGAGTGTGCCCTTGGCACGGACATCCTTGAGGACAGGCAGGAGGAGTTCCAGTGTCTGGCCGCCGCTTCACCTCATCTCGCGTCTGTACTGCTAGCCCCTGAGGGAGACCCGGATGCACTAGACATCCCGACTCCGCGCTCTTACGCGGAGGCGATAGAGGGTCCCTACTCCTCTCAGTGGCAGGCAGCTATGGATGCAGAGATGGCTTCCTGGAAGTCCACAGGCACCTACGTCGACGCTGTTCCCCCTCCTGGGGCGAACATCGTCAGTGGCATGTGGATTTTCAGGGTGAAGCGGCCGCCGGGTTCTCCGCCTGTCTTCAAGGCGCGTTACGTGGCTCGTGGCTTCAGTCAGCGGCAGGGGGTTGACTACTTTCAGACCTTCTCCCCCACCCCGAAGATGACCACTCTTCGGGTACTGCTGCACGTTGCTGCTCACCGTGACTACGAGCTGCACTCTCTCGACTTCAGCACAGCTTTCTTGCAGGGCAGCCTGCACGAGGAGATCTGGCTGCGTCGCCCACCTGGCTTCACTGGGTTTTTCCCTCCTGGTACCCAGTGGAGCCTCCGGCGTCCAGTCTACGGTCTCCGCCAGGCGCCACGTGAGTGGCACGACACATTGAGGACTACGCTTGCGGCACTTGGGTTTGCTCCTTCTACTGCCGACCCGTCGCTGTTTCTGCGCACCGACACCTCTCTGCCGCCGTTCTACATCCTCGTGTACGTCGACAACTTGGTCTTCGCCACAGCTGATACTGCTGGACTCGCCTACGTGAAGTCCGAGCTGCAGAAGAGACACACGTGCAGTGACCTGGGTGAACTGCGTAGCTACCTTGGCTTGCAGATCACCCGGGACAGAGCACGCCGCACCATTACCCTGACTCAGTCACACATGGTGCAGCAGGTCCTTCAGCGCTTCGGCTTCACGTACTCCTCGCCTCAGGCCACTCCTCTGCCTACTCGCCACTCGCTCTCAGCTCTGCCTTCGGATGAGTCCGTAGAGTCGAGTGGCCCGTATGCACAGCTTGTTGGCTGCCTCATGTACCTGATGACCTGCACACGACCTGACCTTGCATACCCTCTCAGCATTCTCGCACGCTATGTTGCTCCTGGGAGACACCGACCAGAGCACATGGCTGCAGCAAAGAGGGTGTTGCGCTACTTGTGCAGTACGTCGGGCATGGGGCTAGTGCTTGGAGGGCGCAGTCCAGTGGTCCTCACTGGGCACGCGGACGCTTCTTGGGCTGACGACCAGGCTACACGGCGGTCGTCACAGGGTTACACCTTCAGCCTTGGTTCCGGCTCTGTCTCTTGGCGGGCTACTCGCTCGTCTTCTGTCCTCGGCTCAAGTTGTGAGGCTGAGATCTACGCCGGGGCTATGACTGCTCAGGAGCTTCGCTGGCTCACCTACCTGCTGACTGACCTTGGAGAGCCGCCTCGTTCTCCTCCAGTCCTGTACGTAGACAACAAGGCCATGCTGGCCTTGTGTCGAGAGCAGCGACTGGAGCACAGGACAAAGCACATTGCTCTCCGCTACTTTCTTGCTCGTGAGCTGCAGCAGCGTGGACAGTTGCGACTTGCGTACGTGGCCTCTGAGGCCAACACTGCTGATGTCTTCACCAAGGCACTTGCGCCTTGTGATCATCAGCGTTGCTGCACGCAGCTGGGTCTTGTGCCTGTCTTGTCTCACTTGCTCACTTCTTGACCTTGCTTGTACCTTGACCTATATATACTCTTGCTCTTGCTTGCTTGATTCTTGTATATCTCTATATATGATCTTGCATGCGAACTGGCCTTGTGGCCCTTGACCTTGTGCTCGGAATGTGTGGTGACTTTGTGATCCACCCTGAGCTTTGCTTTGCTTTGCTTGACTGGTCTTATGACCCCTTGTTCTCCCCCACTTTGCCTATGGGGGTGTGTCAGAACATTGTAGCTTACTTGTTTGTGTAGGCTATAGTGGGGTATCCCATAGGGGGTACAACCCCAATTAGGGTTTCCTATTTGTACTCACCTCATTCGTAGTCAACTCATTCACGTTTCTATTCTCACATTTCGTTCTTGCGATGGCCCGGCCGGTTGTAAGCAAAGCAGCGCCCTCTAAACGGTGTGGCAGCTGCATTCGTTGCGACGGCATGTACAGTGGCGTGCTCGATCGTTCCCCGAGGACGATGTCCGTAATAGGACCCCGTTCTCGGTCGGCGTAGGATGTCGATTTTCTCGGCGAGCGCAAGAATCTCGTTGAAGTTCGAGAGCCCGCGTAGCATTATCTCGTGCGAGATGTCCGGCTTCAGCCCTCCGACGTAACGGTCCACCCGCTCCGCCTCGTGCATGTAGCCGAGCTGTTCGCAAAGTGCGAGAAAACCGCTGGTGTAGTCTTGAACTGACCCGAGCTGGCGCCAAGTGCGCAGTTTCTGACGCGCTGAAATCGAAGCCGCGATCGGCTCAAAGCGCGCCCGAAGCCCTGCGCACCACGCATCCCACGTGCTGTATTGGGCGGTTTCGCAGAACGAACTCCAGGTAACAGCTGGACCCGAGGGCCCTTCCTCGTGCGACGGTGGCTCGTAGGCGCGCGGCGACGTCACGATGACTCGCCACCAGTCCATGGCGGGGCCCCTGAGTAGTGAAACCGCATACCGGATCTTGGCGGCGTCCGACTCGACGTAGTTGGCGTCCAAAAACACATTCATCGTGAAGACCCACGATTGGACTGTCGGGCCGCCGCGTTGGCTTGGGTCGAAGCAGGGCGGGCGTTGCGGCTTGAGTGGCATTGGGGCCATTATGGCGTTTTCGCCGCTTGTCGTCGCAAACTCCACGTGCCGACGGGCTTCTCGGGGCTCCCGTGGGCTTGGTGCGCTCCTGTTCCCTCCCATGCCGGGCATCGGCTGGGCGGCGCCTTCACTGGCTGCGCCTGAGCGTTGTCCCGTGCTCTCTTGTTGTGTTGGTGTGCCGGACGAGATGACAATTGGCTCCTCCGAATGTGCAGATGCATTGGTTGGTGCGTGTGATGTCGTCGGTACGTTCATCGTTGATTGTTGACGGGCGGAGTCACGTTCGGCCGTGAGAGTCGCGATTTCGAGCGCCGAGTCCTCCAATTGACGCACGAGACGATCGAGTTGGCGTGGTGAGCGTGAAATCGGCCATGGCGGGGGTGTCGGGCAAGCTCAGCGAGAGCCTCAGTCGTGGCCGTGCGTGCTTGCAAGAGAGCACTACGAGCGGCGGTGCTGTATCGCTGAGAGACGTCTACCCCCCCCAAAAAATTGAGATAGTGGGAAGCGAAGGTGTGGATGCGGTCCGAGATGAGATCGTAGGCTCTGAATACCAAGTGTTTCGAGTGCAATTGAGTGAACGAACGAGAATTGCACTATCGAAGCAAGAGTACAATGAGCGAAGGCATGAGCGAACAATATATAGCGAAACTATAGTGGTAACGGTAATGGTCGCGCGACGAGCCTGGGACTGAGGTTGGGAAAGTGTCGAAGCGTAGGCCCGGAGCGCGGGTTACCAGCCGAGCCGTGAGGTCGGGATGCGATGTGCGAAAATGGTGGGATGATGAATGATGCGATGGTCGCGAGTGGTAACGGTGCTGAGTGAGGTGCTACAGTGATGTACGCGTTGAGCAGGGACGCGAAGTAAGGAAAAGGGAATTTCCTTACACATGGAAACAAACAAGGACACCTAACAAGTTCCAACAATATGCACTTTTATGCAAATGTGTGCGCTTTTGCACAAATTTGTTGATGTTGGAAAATCAGCGACATTTGCAAAAAAAAAAGCATGCGCACTCCAACGTCATCTTGTCACGTTGACGACGCCGAATGGCGCATTTTCAAGATGCCAAATCATATAACATACAAGTTATGTGTTGGATTAACCAAGGTTTATTTGCCATTTGTAAATGTTCTCCCTTAGCGCACCGCTTCATAACGAAGCAGCGTACTGTAACCGTACCGCGTTAGCTCGTATTAAAGTACATGCATCTCAATAGTGTCAAACTCATATTATGTAGCTTGTCTAGGTTATAGTAGGGTAGACACTATTGGGTACGGTTTCCTAGGGTTTCCTACTTGTACCCAACCTTGTGCTAGTTCATTCATTCTTGTTTCTTCACATGGTATAGAGCTGGTTCCCTCGTGGGAACACTTCCTTGGGCCGACCACTAAAATTTTCTTTCTGACCGGAGCGACAGTTGCTCCTACCCGAGGCGCGTCTTTTTCGGAGCCCTCCCAAGCCCTTAGTGGCCCCTAGCGACCTCGTCGTCGCCCCTACGCAGCCCCGTCGCCGCCCCTACGCGGTCCTGTCGCCGCCCCTACGCGGCCCTTTCGCCGCCCCTACGCGGCCCTTTCACCGCCCCTAGCGGCCCTGTCGCCGCTTCTCACCCTATGCGGCCCCATCGCCGCCCCTAGCAGCCTCGTAGCCGCCTCTTTCCCTACGCGGCCCCGTCCCTGCCCATACGAGGCCCCATCGCCGCCCCTACGCGGCCCTTTCGCCGCCCCTAGCGGCCCTGTCGCCGCCTCTCACCCTCCGCGGCCCCGTAGCCGCCCCTACGCGGCCCCATCGCCGCCCCTAGCGGCCCCGTCGCCGCCCCTAGCGGCCCCGTCGCCGCCTCTAACGGCCCCGTCGCTGCCTTTCACCCTACGCGGCCCCGTCACCGCCCCTACGCGGCCCCGTCGCCGCCCCTAGCGGCCCCGTCACCGCCCCTAGCGACCCCGTCGCCGCTCCCCTACCTACGCGGCCCCGTCGCCGCCACTACACAGCCCGGAAGCCGCCCCTAGTGGCCCCGTCGCCGCTCCCCTCCCTACGCGGCCCCGTCGCCGCCCCTAGCCGCCCCAACGCCGCCTCTACCGAGCAGCCCAACAGCAGAGCCGCCGAGCCGCCCAGCAGCCGAGCCGCTCAACAGCCGAGCCGCCCGACATCCGAGCCGCCCGACAGCCGAGCCGCTCGACCGCCGAGCCGCCCGATAGCCGAGCCGCCCAGCAGCCAAGCCGCCGAGCAGCCCGACAGCCGAGCCGCCTGACAGCCGAGCCGCCCAACAGCTGAGCCGCCGAGCCGCCAAGTCGCCCAGCAGCCGAGCCGCCGAGCTGCCCTGCCGTCGAGCCACTACTGTTCCTACAGGCACGCCCCGACCCTACTTCCTCCGACTAGTGAGATCACTTCCTGTTAGGCCACTGCAGTCATGGCTACCACCAGTGTTCTTACCTTTGACACTGAGGGTCGTGCTCTTGACTTTGAGGTATGGGTAGATGACCACTAGCTGTTCCTACACTACGATAGGGCATACGGACTCTCCCTGTTCGATCTCACCTCTGGTGCCTCCCCTGCCCCGCCTGCTACTGCTGACAGCACTGTTCGCTCACAGTGGGCCACACACGATGCTGCTGCACATCTTGCTGTGCGTCGCCACTTACCGACTACTGAGAGCGCGCACTTTAGCCAATACAAGAGTGCTCAGACCTTGTATGACGCTGTAGTTGCACGCTACTCCTCCCCTGCCACTGCTGCACTAAGCCGCCTCATGCTACCGTACCTCTTCCCTGACCTTTCTGCCTTTCCCACAGTTGCTGACCTCATTACGCACCTTCGCACTAGTGACACTCGCTACCGCGCTGCGCTTCCTACAGAGTTCTGTGCCAAGAACGCCCCCCCCCCCATGTACATCACCCTCTACTACAAAGTCACCCGACTCCCTGACTCCATCCGCTCAGTCAGGGACCACTTCCTCTCAGTCTGCCCCACCACACTCACCGTTGACCTCCTCAAGGAGCGCCTCCTAGTAGCAGAGAAGAGCATAGTCGCTGTAGGAGCCTCTCGTGGTGACCCTCGCACCCTCATCTTTGAGAGGTGTTCCCCCTCCCCCCTCTTACCCGCTGTTGCTTCTGCTGCTGCAGGCGACCTCGTTGGTTTCGAGTCGGTCGGCGCTGCGTCTGCCCCTAGCGGGAGACGCCGTATCGGCAAGGGCAAGGGGGGCAAGGGCGCTGGAGGGGCTGGCGGGGGCGGTGGAGGGGGTGGTGGAGGCATTGGAGGGGGTGGGGGTGGTGGTGGGAATGGTGGCGGGGGTGGAGGTGTCGGTGTCAGTAGTGGAGGCAGAGGAGGCAGCAGTAGTGGCGGAGGGAGCGGAGGCGGCGGAGGTGGCGGAGGCGGCGGAGGCGGCGGCAGCACCGGTGGAGCTGGTCGTGGCTGTGCGCAGAGGAGTGGGTCCGGTGGTGGTCAGCGCCAGCAGCAGCAGTGCACTCGTGAGACCCTGTCCCCTCAGCAGCTTCGTGAATGGTACGCTGCGCGTCAGCGCGGTGGGGGTACAGGACCCTGCACCTACGTCCTCCGTAACGGCGACCGCGCTGGAGAGCGGTGCGGGGGCCCGCACTCCACCCAGAGCTGCTTCGGCCGCTAGACGGATGCGTGGCATCACCAGTTCCCTAAGGCCTCTGAGATCACTCGCTGGGGAGAGCTGTCTAAGGCGGGGGTTGCTATCTTTGATCTTGATTATGATGCTATTCTTGCTGCCATGTATGCTATGTGTGATAGTGCTTAGGGTGACTATTACCTGTGTGTTCCGCCTGACCCGGGCATTGCGGCTGCTGCTCTAGGTGCTGGTGGGGCTGCTTCTCTAGGTGCTAGTGTGTCTACTGCTCCAAGTGCTGGTGAGTCTGCTCTCTCAGGTACCACGTCAGCTCAGGCCTTACACACCTTCACCGTTGACTCGGGTGCTTCCCGTTCCTTCTTTCGAGACCGCACCATGCTTACGCCGCTTAGTCGGCCGGTAGCAGTCTCCCTGGCGGACCCCTCTGGGGGTCCTGTCCTTGCTAGCTTCTCCACTGTCTTATCAAGCCCGGCGACCCCCTGTGGCACCTTGTACGGTCTCTACCTCCCCTCGTTCTCCACGAACTTGGTGAGTGGAGCTGATATACAGGATAGGGGGGTTGACCAGTTCACTCCTGCGAGTCAACGGGTGATCCACTGTACGTGTGCTCGGACATGCCAACACTTGGCCACGTTCACCCGTCGGCCGGGGTCGAGCTTGTACACACTTACTACTAAGTCTCCTCCGGCTGCTGAGTCTGGTCAGGTACCTGCGTCGAGTCAGGTGTTTGCTGCAGCGTCCAGGTCTGATCCTGAATCTGCTCCTTGCTTGTGTCGTCTCCTGACCCACCAGACTCTCCTTTGGCACCACCGCCTTGGCCACCCCTCCCTACCTCGTCTCTGAGGCATGGCCTCCCATATCCTTGTCTCTGGTCTCCCCCGGTCACTCCCTCCCCTACCTCCGGGGCCTGCCTCTACCTGTGTCCCCTGCGTTGAGGGGCGGCAGCGCGCTGCCCCTCACTCCTCCAATTTTCCTTCGACAGAGGGTCCGCCGCAGATGGATGTGTGGGGCCCCGCCCGCGTCCGTGGCCAGGGGCATGAGCGTTACTTCCTGTTGGTGGTTGACGACTACTCCCATTACACCACGGTCTTCCCCTTGCGCAGCAAGGGCGACGTGACTGAGGTGATGATCAACTGGATCCGCGCAGCTCGTCTCCAGCTCAGAGAGAGTTTCGGCTCGGACTTTCCTGTTTTGTCTCTGCACTCTGATAGAGGCGAGGAGATTTCCTCTGCCCGTCAAGGAGCCTTCTGTCGTGCACAGGGCATCCGCAAGACCTTCATGCTTCCGACCTGTCCACAGGAAAATGGGATTGCTGAGCGCCGCATTAGCATGGTCATGGACGTCGCTCGTACGTACATGATCCATGCGGCTGCCCCCCATTTTCTGAGGCTGTTTGCGGTTTAGTACGCAACGCATCGACTCAACCTCCAGCCCCGGGTCTCCTTGCAAGAGACCTCCCCCACCTTGCGGTGGACGGGGAAGGTTGGCGATGCGTCTACGTTTTGGGTCTGGGGATCTCGGGCGTGTGTTCGCGACTTGTATGTGGACAAGCTGTCCCCCCGTGCTGTTCCCTGCGGTTTCCTTAGCTTCCCCCCTGACGCACCTGGGTGGCAGTTTTACCACCCCACCTCGCGCTGTGTTCTGTCCTCCCAGGACGTCACCTTTGACGAGTCGGTGCCTTATCACCGTCTCTTCCCCTACCGCACTGCACCCCTCCCTCCGCCGCCACTCTTCCTTGCGCCACGTCCTCCCCCGGTAGACCCCCTTCCCCCCTCAGGGTTGTGCCCCGTCAGGTGTGTCCCAGATAGACGGAGTTGAGCCTGTCGAGGTAGCTATTAATTCTGGTGCTGCTAGAGGTGCTGAGCCTGCGGGTGCCGGGTGTGGAGGTGCTGAGCCTAAGGGTGCGGAGCCTGGGGGTGCTGAGTCTAGGGGTGCCGAGCGTGGGGGTGCTAAGAGTGGGGGTGCTAAGCCTAGGGGTGGTGAGTCTGGGGGTGTTGAGCCTGGGGGTGCCGGGTGTGCATGTGTGGCCTCGCGCGGTGCTTCTTCGAGGCGGGAGCCACTCTCTCTGCAGGAGCTGCGCGAGTGGTTTGCCCGGCGTTGGAGCCGTGCTGCTGGAGTTGGAGGTACTACTGTTGCGGCTGGTCCTGGAGGTGCTCGTACTGGCGGTTCTGGAGCTGCTGGGATTGGGGGTGCTGATGGGGCTACTGGAGGTACTGCTGGAGCTGCTGGCAGTAATAGAGCTGCCAATCATGCTGGAGTTGGTGCTACTGGAGGTGCTAGAGCTGGAGCTGCTGGGGGTGTTGGCGCTAGTGGTGCTGCTGGCGCTGGTACGTCTAAGGGTGTTGGAGTTGGCGCTGTTGGAGCTGGAGGTGCTGCTGGCGCTGGTACTGCCGCTGGGGGTACTAATGCTCTCCCTGCTGGTTCTGGAGGCGCTGCCCCGCCGCGGCCGTACTTCGTTCCGCTCCTTGAGCAGGTTCTTGGTCTTCCGCCTTCTACTGGTCTCGCTCCTCCCTTAGAGTATCCACCGCCTGTCCAGTAGCAGTCACAATTACATTCCAGCTCCCCCCTGCCTGCTCCTTCTCCCTACGCTAGTCCTACTGGAGGTCTTGCTGAGCGTCGTGAGCCTGCGTCTCATCCTGTGTCGCCTGTTTGTGCTGCTCGCACTAGTGGTCCTGCGCGTCCGCGTCCTCCTGTGGTCCCAGGCAAACACCGGATGGCACTACGTCCTTCCTCTGCTTCTCTGCGTGTCCCGTTGTCGTCTCCTCCAGAGTCTTTTCTGCCTACTCTTGCTGACCCGGAGTGTGACTCTCTTCGTGCTGCCAGTCCTTCTATCACGCGTCTCCTGGCTACTGTTGTCACTGACCCTTCCTTTGAGTCCACTGCTGCGTCTGCTCTTGCTGCTGAGCTTGTCGACTTCGCTGCTCACTGTCGTCTAGACTACGCTGCTAGTCTTGTTGCTAAGTCTGAGTCTGTCTGTCCTCCGTCCGTCGGGGGTGAGTGTGCTCTTAGCACGGACGTCCTTGAGGACAGGCAGGAGGAGTTCTAGTGTTTTGCTGCTGCTTTGTCTCACCTGGTGTCCACGCTGATTGCCCCTGAGGGAGACCCGGATGTACCAGACATCCCAACTCCTCGATCGTACGTTGAGGCGATCGAGGGTCCCTACTCCTCTCAGTGGCAATCAGCCATGGATGCAGAGATGGCTTCCTGGAAGTCCACATGCACCTACGTCGACGAGGTTCCCCCACCTAGGGCGAACATCGTCAGTGGCATGTGGATTTTTAGGTTGAAGCGTCCGCCGGGTTCTCCGCCTGTCTTCAAGGCGCATTACGTGGCTCGAGGCTTGAGTCAGCGGCAGGGAGTTGAATATTTTCAGACCTTCTCTCCCACCTCGAAGATGACCACTCTTTGGGTGCTGCTGCACATAGCCGCTCAGCGCGACTACGAGCTTCACTCTCTTGACTTCAGCACAACTTTCCTACACGGCAGCCTGCACGAGGAGATCTGGCTGCGCCGCCCACCTGGCTTCACTGGGTCGTTTCCCTCTGGTACCAAGTGGAGCCTCCGGCGGCCAGTCTACGGTCTTCGCCAAGCGCCACGTGAGTGGCACGACACACTGAGGACTACACTTGCGACTCTTGGGTTTGCTCCTTCTACTGCCGACCCGTCGCTGTTTCTACGCATCGACACCTCTCTGCCGCCGTTCTACATCCTCGTGTACGTCGAGGACTTGGTCTTTGCCACTGCTGACATTGCTCGACTCGCCCACGTGAAGTCGGAGCTGTAGAAGAGACACACGTGCACAGACCTGGGTGAACTGCGCAACTACCTTGGCTTGCAGATCACCCGGGACAGAGCACAGCGCACCATTACCCTCACTCGGTCACACATGGTGCAGCAGGACCTTTAGCGCTTCAACTTCACGTACTCCTCGCCTCAAGCCACTCCTCTGTCTACTCGCCACTCGCTCTCAGCTCTGCCTTCGGATGAGTCCGTAGAGCCGAGTGGCCCGTAACCAGAGCTTGTTGGCTGCCTCATGTACCTAATGACCTGCACACGAGTGTCAGTAGATCTGCACTGTGGATGCCCGATTGATCCTGGAGAGGGTTGCAGGCGCGTTCGTGTGGGGGGTTACGGGCGCATTGACCCGCTATTGAAACAAGCCCTTTTATCCCAATGGTCTAGTGCTTGGGATTGTGACAACGACCTGACCTTGCATACCCTCTTAGCATCTTGGCACGCTATGTTGCTCCTGGGAGACACCGACCAGAGCACATGGCTGCAGCGAAGAGGGTGTTGCGCTACTTGTGCAGTACGTCGGGCATGGGGCTAGTGCTTGGAGGGCGACGTCGAGTGGTCCTCACAGTTTACGCAGACGCTTCTTGGGCTGACAACCAGGCTACGCATCGGTCGTCACACGGTTACACCTTCAGCCTTGGCTCCGGTTCTGTTTCGTGGCGGTCTACCCGCTCCTCTTCTGTTCTCGGCTCCAGCTGTGAGGCTGAGATCTACGCGGGGGCCATGGCTGCACAAGAGCTATGCTGGCTCACCTACCTGCTGACTGACGTAGGAGAGTCGCCTCGTTCTCCTCCAGTTCTGTACGTAGACAACAAGGCCATGCTGGCCTTGTGTCGGGAGCACAGACTAGAGCACAAAACAAAGCACGTTGCTCTCTGCTACTTCCTTGCTCGTGAGTTGCAGCATCGTGGTCAGCTGCGCCTTGCTTACGTGGCCTCTGAGGCCAACACTGCTGATATCTTTACCAAGGCACTTCCGCCTGGTGATCATCAGCGCTTCTGTACTATGCTAGGTCTTGTGCCTACCTGGCCTGACTTGCTCACTTCTTGACCTTGCTTGTACTGTGATCTTTCTATACCTGCACTTGCTTGTTTACCTTTATATTTGATCTTGCATGTGAACTGGCCTTTTTGGCCTTGCTCTTGTGCTCGGATTGTGTGGTGACGTTGTGATCCACCCTGAGCTTGCTGTGCTTTGCTTGACTGGTCTTGTGACCTCTTGTTCTCCCCCACTTTGCCTATGGGGATGTGTCAAACTCATATTATATAGCTTGTCTAGGCTATAGTGGGGTAGACACTATGTTATGTGATGCTATCATCTGCATTCACGTCTGTCTGCCTCCCATCATATGTTCGTGCGTTGCATGCGTGGTGTGAGCGTGTGCAAGAATTTGTGTTTTGTGCGGTTTGGTTTTTCTGAGTGTGTGTGAATATTATTTGAGTTGAGCAGATATCTGAAGTTACTCCTCTGCTCAAGAGCTTTCCGACGAACCAAGTATCGCTTCAATTGGAGCACAAACAAGAAAGTTACGAACGTTTGAAGTTCGTAAGCTTTTGATATTTGGTTGTGGCGACTATGGGAAGTTGTGGTGTTGACTCCATAAGGGGTACAGACTTTTGGGGGTTGGGAAATTCGTCTGTTCTACTGTAGTTGCTGCCAAGTGGTTGGGAGAAACCAAACCAGGTTGGCAAATGTGGCCAAGTTGGGTTAAGGTGGATGGCATGGGTTGGGAAAGTGACAAAAGTGAAAGTGGGGTTGCCTATGCAGAGGGGAATTGTGTGGCATGGGGTTTCCTTGGTTGGGGACTCTCTTGGGACCTTCCCTCTCATCCTCCTCATCCCACCCCACCTGGTTTATTGCTACTCTAACTCTCTTGTGTAGTAATTGTGAACTTGTGTGAGACTCTTTGTGATTGAGTTAAGATTCTATGGCAGCATACCCCCTAGTGCGCCGAAATTCATAACTCAAGAAATACTTCATTTTATCGTAAGATTCAAATTGGAAATTGTAGCCACGGACTAGAGCTACAACATATCTAAGTTTGGTGAAGTTTTGATCGTGCGTTGTTTGTCGACAGCGTTTCTTGTGAGCGCGACTTTTCTGTCCAGAATTCTAAGGCGCCACGGAACCGCCCCTCGCGCCCGCGACGGTGCCCTGAGCCGCCGCGGACCCGCCCCTGGCGCCCGCGATGGTGACCTGATCCGCCACGGACCCGCCTCTGGCGCCCGCGACGGTGCCTTGAGCCGCCACGGAACCGCCCCTGGCGCCCGTGACGGTGTCCTGAGCCGCAGCGGACCCGCCCCTGGCGCCCGCGGCGGTGCCCCTACCTCACCCGCGCCTGCACTTGCTGCAGCCGCCCCTGCACCACCCAGAGCCTGCCGTTGGAGTAGCCGCCCCCGCTCCTGCACTCGGTGCAGCCGCCTCTGCCTCACCCCGCGCCTGCACTCGCTGCATCCGCCCCTAACCTACTTGCGCCGACCCTCTGTAGCCGCTCTGCGGCTTTCTCCCCGCCCACCCCCTCCTCCTTCGTCTCCCTGCAGCCGTGGGGGGGAGGGTATGGGGGTGGCAGGTGTGGGGGTGATGGATGGTGTGCTTCCCTTCCCCTCCTCCTCCTTTCATTCCCACTGCTGCAGCTGCCGCTGGGGGGGAGGGTGTGAGGGTGTGGGGGAGCCGGGGGAGTGGCACTGGGGTGGCGGGTGTGAGACCAACCAGCAGCCGTCCCTCCACCTCTCCTCTCTTTCCCTCTCTGCTGCTCTTGGAGCAGTGTGGGGGGGTGGGGGAGGGGGAGGGTGAGGGGATGGAGGGGGTGACCAGCCAGAGCCAGCCCGCCTCCTCTCTCTCCCTGCTGCCCCTCCTGTGGTCGGGGGGGGAAGAGAGTAAGGGGGTGGCAGGAATGTCTTGCTGTCGCCTGTCCCTTTGCTGCTGTACCTGCTCTATTACCGTGCCTGCTGTTGCTGTTGCTGGTGTACCCCTGCAGGTTGTGTTCTGCACAAACCCCTGCTGCAGACAGTTATGGGGGAGTGTTAGAATAAATATGTAACTGCTTGTAGCTGTAGTTTAGTGTAGTTATTGTAAACTGTTGGTGGTGCACCTTCTTTGCACGCTCTGTTTGCTATATGTACCCTAGTGCTATAGTGAACACCATTCCCATTCTCGACTCCTCCTTGCCACAACCATCTCGACTCCCCTTGGCCTAGGCTACTAAGCATAGGCCCTATTTGAACCTAACTACCACTTGTGCTAGTATCTTGACACAAACCACAACAGCAACAGTAAAACAGTTATTAGCTTGTCGGAAATGTAAGGCAGAAACTAGAAATAGGAAAGGGGTTTTCACTAGCAGGCAGTTGAGTACATATAACTAACCCTAATTTGGGTTGTACTCGCTATAGAGTACCCCACTGCAGGCTAGACAAACATCACATTCTGACACACCCCCATAGTTAAAATGGGGTATTATCAGCACAGCAAGCAGTCATAGAGGAGGTTCACAAATACAAGCAAAACTAGAGGCAGTCACATAGGGCAAGTGAGGAGGAGGAGAGGCTGTGAGAGGAGTGGAGATAGAAGGCGACGGGTGAAGCCGTAGAGATACGGGCAACGGGAACAGCGCGCACGGTGGCTATTGGAGCACTCAACCTCCGGACTACAAGAGTGACTGGCTCCGCGCTAAGCTGCAGGAGCAACGGACCCTCGGGCGACTGGTGCAGCAGGCTCGCTGGGCTACCGGAGTACTCAACCCCCGGACTACTGGCGCTGCTGACGTCACAACGGTTACCTCCGGTCAACCTCCCCCAACTGTCCCACACCCCTTTCACACACTCCCTGCTGTACCCCTAGCACTCCTCACACGCCACCCCCCTCGTACCACTCCGATGGCTCCAACACATCCACCCCCTCAGCGGTAGCTGCAGCAGTGGGAGACGAAGGAGGAGGAGGAGCAGGGGACGGCGCACACACCCGTCACCCCCATACTCGCCACCCCCAAACCCTAACACAGGCAGCACGGGGCAGGAGAGCGTGCAGCAGCGGGGGCGGTGCTCGTGGTGAAGCAGGACGGTGCGCGGTGCTGGGGCAGGCTGTACGGGCCGCGCACGGGCCTGGCGCGGGCCGTAGCCCGCGCACGGGCCTGGCGCAGCCCGTATGAGCCACACACATACCTAACGCAGGCCATACGGGCCGCGTGCGGGCCTGGCGCAGGTCGCGCAGGCTGCTTCGGGCGACTGAGGGCGACGCGCGGGTCCCCGGGGGCGCTGCGACGGGCGATGGGGGGCGACGCGCGGGTTGACGGGGCAGAAAACCACTGCGCGCCTCGGGGCGCACGGCGGGCAGAAAACTCCCGCACTCCCTGAGCGCTCGGCGGGCAGGAAACTGTCATGCACCTCACGGGGCGCGCGACATACAGGAGAGCAGCGGAAGCTAACAGTGGGCCCACAGGCCAAGAGCGTAACCGCTCTGATAGCATGTCGGAAATGCTAGGCAGAAACCAGAAACAGGAAAGGGGTTTTCACTAGCAGGCAGTTGAGTAGATATAGCTAACCCTAATTCGGGCTGTACTCGCTAGAGTACCCCACAGCAGGCTAGACAAACATCACATTCTGACATAGCTGTATCTCTTCCTATTCCTTGAACTCTTATAAAAACCTTGTATTTCCTTGTTTTAATCAATCTACTTTGCCCTCACATACCAGCGCAAGGTGGTTCAAGGACTTATCATAAAACACTTCCACCATTACAACTTCCTACTCTGGGTTTAGCCCTGCAAAGATCCTAAGGGCCTTTTCAGCCCAACATGGTATGAGAGCTATCAGGGCAGACTCAACCACTATCAAGACACCTACAACGGCAGAAGGCATGGCAACACTAAAGGATAGAAGTTCCTCTAATGGTTCTTCCGGCACTACTCCTACCCCACCTCCTTCCTCTGGCCTACAGACAGAGGAGGGCACGGGAATAAGACCAGCAGCTGGGTCCACTGAAACTCCCGCTACAGCACGGGGGGATAGCTTGTCCGCAGACAAGTCGCGGACAAACGCCCGAGATCCCCAGACCCGAAACGTAGACGCATCGCCAACCTTCCCCGTCCACCGCAAGGTGGGGGAGGTCTCTGGCAAGGAGACCCGGGGCTGAAGGTTGAGCTGATGCGCTGCGTACTGAACCGCAAATGGCCACAGAAAATGGGGGGCAGCCGCATGCATCATGGACGTACGAGCGACGTCCATGACCATGCCAATGCGGCGCTCAGCAATCCCATTTTGCTGTGGAGAGGCCGGAAGCGTGAAGGTCTTGCGGATGCCCTGTGCATGACAGAAGGCTCCTTGACGGGCAGAGGAAAACTCCTCGCCTCTGTCAGAGTGCAGACGTAGAACAGGAAAGTCCGAGCCGAAACTCTCTTCGAGCTGGAGACGAGCTGCGTAGATCCAGTCGATCAACACCTCAGTAACGTCACCCTTGCTACGCAAGGGGAAGAGTGTGGTGTAACGCAAGTAGTCGTCAACCACCAACAGGAAGTAACGCTCGTGACCCTGGCCACGGACGCGGGCGGGGCCCCACACGTCCATGTGAAGAGTCTGCAGCGGAGCCTCTGTCGGAGGAAACTTGGAGGAGTGAGGAACGGCGCGCTGTCGCCCCTCGACGCAGGGGACGCAGGTAGGGGCACGCCTCAGAGGTAGGGGAGGGAGAGACCGGGGGAGACCAGAGACAAGGTAACGGGAGGCCATGCCTCGGAGACGAGGCAGGGAGGGGTAACTAAGGCGGTAGTGCCAAAGGAGAGTCTGGTGAGAGAGGAGACGACACGAGCAGGGAGCAGACTCAGGACTAGACCTGGACGCTATAAGAATATGTTGTTTGTGTAGCCTGCGGTGGGGCACTCAATAGTGAGTACAACCCCTTAGGGTTTGCTATTTGTATCCTGCTGCTTGCTAGTTCAATCATTCCCTTCTCAATTCTACTCCTTCACACAATCCTAGCTCGTACTTGGCGCCTCCTCGTTCTAGTCCTACTATGGCCCAGGCTACTTAGCCTAGGCCGTGCTCCTACTCTCTTTGACAGACGCTGCCGCAAACACCTGACTCGATGCAGCTACCTGACCAGACTCAGCAACCGGAGGAGACTCAGTAGTAAGGGTGTACATGCTCGCCCCTGGCCGACGGGTAAACATGGCCAAGTGTCGGCCCGTCCGCGCACATGTACAGTGGGTCACCCGCTGACTCGCAGAAGTGGACTGGTTAACCCCCCGATCCTGTAGATTAGCACCACTCACCAAGTTCGTAGTGAACGAGGGGAGGTAGGGACCTGACAGGGTGCGAGAGGGGGCTGCCGTACAGGGTAAGACAGTGGAGAAGCGAGCAAGGACACGAACCCCAGAGGGGTCCGCAAGGGAGACCGCAACCGGCCGACTAAGCGGCATAAGAGTGGTGCGGTCTCAAAAGAAGGAGCGCGAAGCACCCGAGTCAAGAGTGAAGGTGTGTAAGGCCTGGGACGATATGGTACCTGCGAGAGCGGACTCACCAGCACCTGGGGCAGCAGACGCACTAGCACCTAGAGCAGCAGCCTCACCAGCACCTAGAGCAGCAGCCTCAATGCCCGGGTCAGGCGGAACAGACAGGTAATAGTCACCCTCATCACTAGTAGGCAATGGATACATGGAAGTGAGAATAACATCATAGTTAAGAGTATAGATATCGACCCGCAACCGAAGCAGCTCCACCCAGTCGGGGAGCTCAGCCGCGTCGTAAAACTCTGTACGCCAGGCGTCTCTCAGACGGGTGAAGCAGCGGGACTCTGCGTGACCCAACGTCCCGCAAGGCTGACTAGTCCGAGCACTAGTGCGAATGACGTACGGACAGTGAGCAGTACCTCGGGACCCGTCACGCTAAGCGTACCACTCACGAAGCTGCTGGGGCAAAAGGACCGCTCGCGGACGACGCTGAAGCTGCACCTGGCCTCTACAAGCAGCTGCCGAACTAATCACTCTGGGACGACTCCCACTACGGCCACCCCGACAACCCCAACTAGTGTACCACTTACGAAGCTGTTGGGGGGTGAGGGACTTGTCAGATAGAGTAGGAGCACGGCCTAGGCTTAGTAGCCTAGGCCACAGTAGGACTAGCACGATGAGGCACCAAGTACGAGCTAGGTTGTGTGCACGAACAGAATTGAGAAGAGGAAGTGGATGAACTAGCAGGCAGTAGGATACAAATAGCAAACCCTAAGGGTCTGTACTCACTATTGAGTGCCCCACTGCAGGCTACACAAACAACATAGTTTGACAGGACTCACGCGAGCGACGCTGCAGCTGCACCTGACCACTACAAGCAGCTGTGGAACTACTCACTTCAGGACGACCTCCACTACGGCCACCCCGACAACCCCAACTAGAGTACCACGCACGAATCTGTTGGGGGGTGACGAACTCACGCGGGCGACGCTGGAGCTGCATCTGGCCACGCCAGGAGCAGCAGTAGCAGTAGAAAGAGCAGCAGCAGTAAGAGCAGCAGTAATAGCAGTACGAGCAGGGCAGTGCTCACCAGTGGCGAGAAGGGCAGGCGTACGACGGTGGCAATGGCGAGGCCGCTACCACTGTAGAGCAAATGCTTCGCGGCAGCTGCAGGGGTGGCTGCTCCAGGGGCGGCAGTTGTAGGGGCGGCTGCTTTCGAGGCGGCTGCTCCAGGGGCGGCTGCTGCAGTGGCGGCTGCTCCAGGGGCGGCTGCTGCAGTGGCGGCTGCTCTAGGGGCGGCTGCTGCAGTGGCGGCTGCTCCAGGGGCGGCTGCTACAGTGGCGGCTGCTCCAGGGGTGGCTGCTCTTGGGGCGGCTGCTGAAGTGGCGGCTGCTCCAGGGGCGGCTCGGCTGCTGGGCGACTCGGCGGCTCAGCTGCTGGGCGGCTCGGCAACTCGGCTGCTCGCTAGGGGCGGCGACGGGGCCGGGTAGGGGAAGCGACGGGGCCGGGTAGGGGAAGCGACGGGGCCGCTAGGGGCGGGGAGCGGCGACGGGGCCGCTAGGGGCGGGGACGGGGCCGCGTAGGGGCGGCTATGAGGCCGCGTAGGGACGGCGACGGGGCCGCGTAGGGAGGGAGGCGGCGACGGGGCTGCTAGGGGCGGCGACGGGGCCGCGTAGGGGCAGCAACATGGCCGCGTAGGGAGGGAGGAGGCGACGGGGCCGTTAGGGGCGGTGACGGGGCCGCGTAGGGGCGGCGACGGGGTCGTTAGGGGCGGCAACGAGGCCGCGGCGACGGGGCCGCTTAGGGAGGGGAGCGGCGACGGGGCCGCTAGGGGCGGCGACGTGACCGCGTAGGGGCGGCGATGGGGCCGCGTAGGGGCGGCTACGGGGCCGCGTAGGGAGGGGAGCGGCGACGGGGCCGCTAGGGGCGGCGACGGGGCCGCTAGGGGCGGCAACGGGGCTGCGTAGGGGCGGCAACGGGGCCGCGTAGGGGTGGCGACGGGGCCGCATAGGGAGGGAAGCGGCTACGGGGCCACGTAGGGGCGGCGACGGGGCTGCGTAGGGGCGGCGACGGGGCCGCTAGGGGCGGCGACGGGGCCGCGTAGGGGCGGCAACGGGGCCGCGTAGGGAGGGAGGCGGCAACGGGGCCGCTAGGGGTGGCAACGGGGCCTCTAGGGGCTGCGATGGGCCTGGAAGGGCGGCGACGGGGCCGCTAGGGGCAGCGACGGGGCCACTAAGGGTGGCGCGAGGGGCCGTGAGAGGGGCCTCTAAGAGAGCTCGACAAAAGGGCAGCCCACAAGGCGCGCCTCGGGCAGGAGCGACTGTTGCTCCGGTTAGAAAAAAAGGTTTCAGTGGTTGGCCCAAGGAAGCGTTCCCACTAGGGAACCTGCTCTATACCATGTGAAGAAATGAGGAATGAATGAAATAGCAAGCAGGGGGGTACAAGTAGGAAAACCTAGTAGTGTTGTACCCCATATTGTCTACTCCACTATAACCTACACAGACTCTAGCATAAGAGTTTGACACAAGACATGGACCTGCAAGAGGAGCGGCACAAGAAGAAAACGTCAGTACCCGAATTTGCATCCCACACTCAACGGCGCTACTACAACAACAACAACAACCGGCACCAACCAAAACCCGTACCTCCATTCTGTTATATTTGCGAGACATCAGGGCACCCTCGCATACACTGCCCGAATCGACAGTAGTCAACTCTGCCGCAACGCCAACTTCGTCCCTCAAGTAGTAGAGTGGCGTCCACACAGGCGCACCCCACGAGTCAACTGCAATCCTCAACAACATCAACGACGCAATCTGCACAAGGAGCAAGAAACATCGCCAGTTGCAGGGCAAAATTGACCGGCTCCTGCATCATCGAGTCACCACCACATTACTCACCGGAAGAGCAACTCGACAACAACACCCCTCGCCGTGAGGCACTTCAGCCAAGCCCAGCGTACGCAGCTATCGCCCAAAGCGAGCCGTCTGGGAAAGATACCTGGTTCTTGGATAGCTGCTGCGAACAACAACTCCAACGCGAACATCAACTCCTAAGGTCGCTTCGTCCAACGTGAACATCAACTCCAACGCGAAGTCGTCATCACCGTCGCCAACAGCCAGAACCTGCGCACAAGACGACAAGGCGTAGTTCTACTTTAGTCAAGGGAGACGAACGTTATAATGCAGATGTAAAAAGTTTTAATCGCGGAGGGACTTGCCATCGTCAACTATACTTCTTGGACACACCCGCCGGATCTTCATCCCGACTTCAGTCCGAGCGGCTTCTGGTATTCGCACACTATACCTGAAGCAGAATGAACAAGGGCATTAACAACGATTCAACACCCGGTAGCAGCAGAGACAACATCGGCAGCAGCAGAAACAACATCGGCAGCAGTAGAGACAACAACGGCAGGAGCAGAGACAACAACGGCAGCAGAAAAAAAAACAACAGTAGCAGCAGAAGCAACAACGGCAGCAGCAGAGAGAACACTGACACCACTCGTTGGCCCCTCAACGGCACCGGTCTTCGTCGACGACACTCCTCCGACACCTGCGCAACATCTGGCCCCTACTCAACGAGAAGTTCACAGAAGCGCCAACTTCACTGCTGGCTTCTCCTCAAACTCCGACGTGTACAGGCGCTCACCCGGACATCGCGCCACTAAAGGAACTTGGCACGCAAGAATGGGACATCCAAGCAACACGGTGCTAACTAACACGATCAAAGTGCCCGTGCTCGACAAATACTCACTACTTGTAACCGACAAAAGTGAACTTCGACGAGCCCGCGGAACATGCTTTACCTACCCTGAAGCTGACTTACCGCATCAGCCGTTCGTATCTCACAACAATCCTAGTGCTCCAACTTATGCGCCTCTGCAGAAAGTGTACAGCGACATCCTGTTTAATCGCGAACCTGGACAAGGAGCATACAGCTACACCATCACGTTCATCGACGCCGCCACTCACTAAGTCTCGCATCTCAACCTTCCAAGCCACGACATGGCCTTCGAAGCCTTCGTTGCCTGGCTCCTAGTAGCAGAAAGGGATTCAGATGTTAAGAACGAGGAATCAATGAACTAGCACAAGGTTGGGTACAAGTATGAAACCCTAGGAAACTGTACCCCATATTGTCTACCCCACTATAGCCTACACAAGCTATATAATATGAGTTTGACACACCCCCATAGGCAAAGTGGGGGAGAACAAGAGGTCACAAGACCAGTCAAGCAAAGCAAAGCAAGCTCGGGGTGGATCACAACGTCACCACACAATCCGAGCACAAGAGCAAGGCCAAAAGGCCAGTTCACATGCAAGTTCATATATAAAGGTAAACAAGCAAGTGCAGGTATAGAAAGATAACAGTACAAGCAAGGTCAAGAAGTGAGCAAGTGAGGCCAAGTAGGCACAAGACCTAACATCGTACAGAAGCGCTGATGATCACCAGTCGGAAGTGCCTTGGTAAAGATATCAGCAATGTTGGCCTCAGAGGCCACATAAGCAAGGCGCAGCTGACCACGCTGCTGCAGCTCACGAGCAAGGAAGTAGCGAAGAGCAATGTGCTTCGTTCTGTGCTCCAGTCTGTGCTCTCGACACAAGGCCAGCATGGCCTTGTTGTCTGCGTACAGAACTGGAGGAGAACGAGGCGACTCTCCTAGGTCAGTCAGCAAGTAGGTGAGCCAGCGTAGCTCTTGTGCAGCCATGGCCCCAACGCAGATCTCAACGTCACAGCTGGAGCTGAGAACAGAATGTCGAAATACTTTGTCATGTTTTATAATTGCTTGTAGTTGTAGTTAGTGTAGTTATGTAAACTTTTGTTGGTGGTGCACCTTATTTTGTTTCTATGCTATATGTACCCCTGAACCTATAGTGAAACCACCTTTTCACAATTTTCCTCTCAACTCACTCGACTCTCACCCTAGGGGAAAACCCGCTCGATACTAAGTTAGGGCCTAGGCTACTAAGCCTAGGCCCCACGTTTCTACTCTCTATTACCTACTATCTTGACATGTTATCGGAGCTGTTTTCGTCCTGGCCTGTGGGCCCGCGTTACTCTTCCACTGCTGAGATTTTCCGGTCGCGCGCCTAGGGCGCGTGACGATTTTAGTTTTACCTTGTCCCGCCCACGAGCGAGTGACTCCTATCCTGCCCGTCGCGCGCCCCGTGGCACGCGACGGTGCCCTTTATCTGCCCATCGTACGCCCCGAGGCACACGATGGTGCCCTGCTCGTCGTGCGCCCCGAGGCACACGATCGGGCCCTTTTATCCTACCCGTCGTACGCCCCGTGGCACTGGCCCGCGACGGGCCTCTCCGCCCCTGCACTCCCTGCTGCCGTCCCTGACCCATCTGCACCGACGCCTCTTCGCCGCTCTGCGGCTTTCTTCCTTCCCACCCCCCCCTTTCTCTTGTCTCCCTGCAGCCGTGGGGAGGAGGGTATGGGGGTGGAGGGTGTTGGAGCGTGGGGTCAACTCTCTCCCTTTCCCTCCTCCTTCTTTCAGTCCCACCGCTGCAGCTGCCGCTGGGGGAGGAGGGTGTGAGGATGTGGGTGAGGGGGGGGGGTGGTACCAGTGTGGCGGGGGTGAGGCAACAAGCAGCCGTCCCTCCACCTTTCCTCTTTCCCCCTTTCTCTGCTGCTTCTGCAGCAGTGTTGGGGAGGGGAAGGAGGAGGGTGAGGAGATGGTAGGGGTACCTGCTGTTGCTATAACTACACACCTACCTACAAGCATTATGGGGGCGTGTCGAAATACTTTGTCATGTTTTATAATTGCTTGTAGTTGTAGTTAGTGTAGTTATGTAAACTTTTGTTGGTGGTGCACCTTATTTTGTTTCTATGCTATATGTACCCCTGAACCTATAGTGAAACCACCTTTCCACAATTTTCCTCTCAACTCACTCGACTCTCACCCTAGGGGAAAACCCGCTCGATACTAAGTTAGGGCCTAGGCTACTAAGCCTAGGCCCCACGTTTCTACTCTCTATTACCTACTATCTTGACACAGAAGACGAGCGGGTAGACCGCCACGAAACAGAGCCGCAGCCAAGGCTGAAGGTGTAACCCGGTGACGACCGCTGTGTAGGCTGGTCGTCAGCCCAAGAAGCGTCAGCGTGACCTGTGAGGACCACTCAACGTCGCCCTCCAAGCACTAGCCCCATGCCCGACGTACTGCACAAGTAGCGCAACACCCTCTTTGCTGCAGCCATGTGCTCTGGTCGGTGTCTCCCAGGAGCAACATAGCGTGCCAAGATGCTAAGAGGGTATGCAAGGTCAGGTCGTGTGCAGGTCATCAGGAACATGAGGCAGCCAACAAGCTCTAGTTACGGGCAACTCGGCTCTACGGACTCATCCGAAGGCAGAGCTGAGAGCGAGTGGCGAGTAGATAGAGGAGTGGCCTGAGGCGAGGAGTACGTGAAGCCGAAGCGCTGAAGGACCTGCTGCACCATGTGTCACTGAGTTAGGGTAATGGTGCGCTGCGCTCCGTCCCGGGTGATCTGCAAGCCAAGGTAGCTGCGCAGTTCACCCAGGTCTGTGCACGCGTGTCTCTTGTGCAGCTCCGACTTTACGTGGGCGAGTCTAGCAGTGTCCCAAGTCGTCGACGTACACGAGGATGTAGAACGGCGGCAAAGAGGTGTCGGTGCGTAGAAACAGCGACGGGTCGGCAGTAGAAGGAGCAAACCCAAGAGCCACAAGTGTAGTCCTCACTGTGTCGTGCCACTCACGAGGAGCCTGGTAGAGACCGTAGACTTGCCGCCGGAGGCTCCACTGGGTACCAAAAGGAAACAACCCAGTGAAGCCAGGTGGGCGACGCAACCAGATCTCCTTGTGCAGGCTGCCGTGTAGGAAAGTTGTGATGAAGTCAAGAGAGTGGAGCTCGTAGTCGCGCTGAGCGGCTATGTGCAGCAGCACCCAAAGAGTGGTCATCTTCGAGGTGGGAAAGAAGGTCTGGAAGTAGTCAACTCCCTGCCGCTGACTGAAGCCTCAAGCCACGTAACACGCCTTGAAGACAGGCAGAGAACTAGGCGGCCGCTTCACCCTGAAAATCCACATGCCACTGACGATGTTCGCCGCAGGTGGGGGAACCTCGTCGACGTAGGTACCTATGGACTTCCAGGAAGCCATCTCTGCGTCCATGGCTGACTACCACTTAGAGGAGTAGGGACCCTCGATCGCCTTAGCGTACGATCGGGGAGTAGTGGTGTCTGGTGCATCTGGGTCTCCCTCACGAGCAATCAGCGTGGACACGAGATGAGGCAAAGCAGCAGCAAAGGACTGGAACTCCTCGTGCCTCTCCTCAAGGACGTCCGTGCTAAGAGCAAACTCACCCCCGACGGACGGAGGACAGACGGACTCAGACTGAGCACCAAGACTAGTAGCGTAGTCTAGGCGACAGCGAGTAGCAAAGTTGACAAGCTCAGCAACCAAGGCAGACGCGGCAGTGGACTCAAAGGAAGGGTCAGTGACAACAGTAGCCAAGAGATGCGTGACAGTAGGACTGGGAGCACGAAGAGAGTCAGACTCCAGGTCAACAAGAACAGGAAGAGAGGACTCTGGAGGAGACGGCAACAGGACACGCAGAGGAGCAGTAGAAGGAAGAAGTGCCATCTCGTGTGTGCCTGGGACCGTAGGAGGACGTGAAAGTGGAGCACGACGATTGGTGCGAGCAGCACGAACAGGCAATGCAGGACAAGACGCAGGCTCACAACGCTCAGCAAGGCCTCCAGTAGGAACAGTGTAGGGAGAAGGAGCAGGTAGGGGGGAGGCGGGCTGTAACTGTGACTGTGACTGGACAGGCGATGGACACTCTAAGGGAGGAGCAGGACCAGTAGAGGGCTAGAGACCAAGAACATGCTCAAGGAGCGGAACGAAGTACGGCCTCGGCCGCGCAGCGCCTCTAGAACCAGCAAGGACAGCACTAGTACCCCTAGCGGCAGCACCAGCGCGAGCAGCACCTCTTGCTCCAACAGTGCCGACTCTAGCACCCTAAGACGCACTAGCGTGAGCAGAAACACCAGCGCCAACACCCCTAGCAGCTCCAGCTCCTGCAGCACCAACTCTAGCAGCCCCAGCAGCACCCCCAGGCCCAGCAGCTCCAGTCCCTCCAGTACGAGCACCTCAGGGAACAGCAGCAACAGTAGTACCTCTAGATCCAGCAGCACTACTCTAGCGCCGGGCCAACCACTCGCGCAACTCCTGTGGAGAGAGTGGCTCCCGCCTCGACGAAACCCCGCCGGCAGCCACACGAGCAGACCCAACGCCCCCAGGCTCCGCACCCCCAGGCTTTGCACCCCCAGGCTCCGCACCCCCTGACTCAGCACCCCAACGCTCAGCACCTCCAGACTCAGCACCCCCATGCTCAACACCCCCAGACTCAGCACCCCCAGGCTCAGCACCCCCATACTACGCACTCCCAGACCCGGCACCCGCAGGCTCAGCAGCTCCAACAGCACCAGAGTCAACAGCTACCTTGACAGGCTCGACTCCGTCTACTTGGGACACACTTGACGGGGCATGACCCTGAGGGGGGAGGGTGTCTACCGGGGGAGGACCTGGCGCAAGGAAGAGCAGTGTGGTAGGGGAAGAGACGATAGTAAGGTACCGACTTCTCAAAGGTGACGTCCTGGGAGGACAGAACATGGCGCGAGGTGGGGTGGTAGAACTACCAACCAGGCGCGTCAGGGGGGAAGCCAAGGAAGACGCAGGGAACAGCATGGGGGGACAGCTTGTCTGCAGACAACTCGCGGACAAACGCCCGAGATCCCTAGACCCGAAACGCAGACGCATCGTCAACCTTTCTCGTCCACCGCAAGGTGGGGGAGGTCTCTGGCAAGGAGACCCGGGGCTGAAGGTTGAGCTGATGCGCCGCGTACCGAACCGCAAACGGCCACAGAAAATGGGGGGCAACCACATGCATCATGGACGTACGAGCGACGTCCATGACCATGCCAATGCGGCGCTCAGCAATCCCATTTTGCTGTGGAGAGGCCGGAAGCGTGAAGGTCTGGCGGATGCCCTGTGCACGACAGAAGGCTCCCACACGGGCAAAGGAAAACTCCCCGCCTTTGTCAGAGTGCAGACACAGAACAGAAAAGTCCGAGCCGAAACCCTCCCTGAGCTAGAGACGAGCTGCGCGGATCCATTCGATCAACAGCTCAGTGAAGTCACCCTTCTTGCGCAAGGGAAAGACTGTGGTGTAACGCGAGTAGTCGTCAACCACCAACAGGAAGTAACGCTCGTGCCCCTGTCCACGGACGCGGGCGGGGCCCCACACGTCCATGTGGAGAGTCTGTAGCGGAGCCTGTATCGGAGGAAACTCGGAGGAGTGAGGGGCGGCGCGCTGTCGCCCCTCGACGCAAGGGACAATGGTAGGGCCAAGCCTCGGAGGTAGGGGAGGGAGAGACCGAGGGAGACCAGAGACAAGGACACGGGAGGCCATGCCTCGGAGACGAGGCAGGGAGGGGTGACCAAGGCGGTGGTGCCAAAGGAGAGTCTGGTGGGACAGGAGACGACACGAGCAGGAAGCAGACTTAGGACCAGACCTGGACGTTGCTGCAAACACCTGACTTGATGCAGCTACCTGGACAGACTCAGCAGCCGGAAGACACTGAGTAGTAAGGGTGTACCGGCTCGACCCTGGCCGACGGGTGAACGTGGCCAAGTGTCGACCTGTCCGAGCACACATGCAGTGGGTCACCCGCTGACTCGCACGAGTGAACTGGTCAACCCCCCTATCCTGTAGGTCCTCTCCACTCACCAAGTTCGTAGAGAAGGAGGAGAGGTAGAGACCGGACAGGGTGCCAGAGGTGGCTGTCGGGCACGGTAAGGCAGTGGAGAAGCTAGCAAGGATAGGACCCCCAGAGGGGTCCGCCAAGGAGACGGCAACCAGCCGACTAAGCGGCATAAGCGTGGTGCGGTCTCGAAAGAAGGAGCGGGACGCACCCGAGTCAAGGGTGAAGGTGTGTAAGGCCTGAGCCGACGTAGTACGTGAGAGAGCAGACTCACCAGCACCTGGGGTAGCAGAGGCACAAGCATCTGGGGCAGCAGACGCACTAGCACCTAGAGCAGCAGCCTCACCAACACCTAGAGCAGTAGCCTCAATGCTCGGGCCATGCGATACACACAGGTAACAGTCACCCTCAACACCAGTAGTCACAGCATACATGGTAGCAAGGATAACATCATAGTCAAGATCGAAGATGGAAACCCCCGCCCTAGACAGATCTCCCCAGCGAGGGATCTCTCACGCCTCAGGGAACTGGTGACGCCACGCGTCTGTCAGGCGCCCGAAGCAGCGCTGGGTGGAGTGCGGGCCCCCGCACTGCTCACTAGCGCGGTTGCCGGTACGGAGGACGTAAGTGCAGGGACTAGTACCCCCACCGCGCTGACGCGCAACGTACCACTCACGAAGCTGCTTAGGGGACAGGGTCTCACGACCGCGGAGCTGCTGCTGGCGCGGACCACCACCGGACCCACTCCTCTGCGCAGAGTCGTGACAAGCTCCACCGCCGCTCCCGCCGCCGCCTCCGCCACCTCCGCCACCTCCGCCTCCTCCGCCACCTCCGCCGCCTTCGCTCCCTCTGCCACCACCGCCGCCTCCTCTGCCTCCACTGCTGCCACCGCCGCCGCCTCCCCCGCCACCACTCCCATTACCACCCCCACTCCCTCCACTGCCTCCACCACCTCCAGCGCCCCCGCTAGCTTCTCTAGCTCCCTTGCCCCCCTTGCCCTTGCCGGTGCGGTGTCTCCCACTAGGTTCAGACGCAGCGCCAACCGCGTAGAAACCAACGAGGTTGGCAGCAGCAGCAGAGGCAACAGAGGGCAAGAGGGGGGAGGGGGAACACCCCTCAAAGACGGGGGTGCGAGGGTCACCATGAGAGGCTCCTACAGCTACTATGCTCTTCTCTCCTGCTAGGAGGCGCTCCTCGAGGAGGTCAACGGTGAGAGTGGTGGGGCAAACTGAGAGGAAGTGGTCCCTGACTCAGTGAAGAGAGTCAAGGAGCCGGGTGACTATGTAGTAGAGGGTGATGTATAGGGGGGGGGGGGGGTTCTTGGCGCAGAACTCAGCAGGAAGCGCAGCGCAGTAGCGAGTGTCACGAGTGCGGAGGTGCGTAATGAGGTCAGCGTCTGTGGGAAAGGCAGCAAGGTCAGGGAAGAGGTACGGTAGCATGAGGCGGCTTAGTGCAGCAGTGGCAGGGGAAGAGTAGCATGCAGCTACAGAGTCGTACAAGGTATGAGCACTCTTGTACTGGCTAAAGTGTGCACGCTCAGTGGTCGGTAAGTGGCGACGCACAGCAAGACGGGCAGCAGCATCGCGTGTCACCCACTGTCAGCGAACAATGCTATCACCAGTAGCAGGCGGGGCAGGGGAGGCACCAGAGGTGAGGTCGAACAGAGAGAGGCCGTATGCCCTATCGCACTGGAGGAACAGCTGGAGGTCATCGACCCAGACCTCAAAGTCAATAGCACGACCCTAAGTGTGAAAGGTAAGAACACTGGGGGTAGCCATGACTGCAGAGGTCTAGCAAAGAGTGAGCTCACCAGTACGAGTAAGTAGGGCCAGAGCGCGCCGGTAGGACTGGTAGCAGCTCAACAGCAGGGCGGCTCGGCTGCTGGGCGGCTCGGCGATCGGCCGGCTCGGCGGTTCGGCTGCTGGGCGGCTCGGCGGCTCGGCTGCTGGGCGTCTCGGCTGTTGGGCGGCTCGGCAGCTAGGCAGCTCAGCGGCTAGGCGGCTCAGCGGCTGGGCGGCTCGGCTGCTGGGCGTCTCGGCGGCTCTGCTGCTTGGCGGCTCGGCGGCTCTGCTGCAGGGCGGCTCTGTGGCTCTGCTGCCGGGCTGCTCGGTAGAGGCGGCGGCGGGGCCGCTAGGGGCCGCGACGGGGCTGCTTAGGGAGGGGAGCGGCGACGGGGCCGTGTAGTGGCGGCGACGGGGCTGCGTAGGAGGCGGCGTCGTGGCCGCTTAGGGGCGGCGTCGGGGCCTCTTAGGGGCGGCGACGGGGCCGCTGAAGGTGAGAGGCAGCGACAGGGCCGCTAGGGGCGGCGACGGGGCCGCTAGGGGCGGCGATGGGGCCGCTAGGGGCGGCGACGGGGCCGCGTATGGGCGGCGACGGGGCCGCGTAGGGTGAGAGGCGGCGACGGGGCCGCTAGGGGCGGCGATGGGGCCGCTAGGGGCGGTGACGGGGCCGCGTATGGGCGGCGACGGGGCCGCGTATGGGCGGCGACGGGGCCGCGTAGGGTGAGAGGCGGCGACGGGGCCGCTAGGGGCAGCGACGGGGCCGCTAAGGGCGGCGACGGGGCCGCGTAGGGGCGGCGACGGGGCCGCGTAGGGTGAGAGGCAGCGACGGGGCCGCTAGGGGCGGCGACGGGGCCGCTAAGGGCGGCGACGTGGCTGCGTAGGGGCGGTATCGGGGCCCCGTGAGGGGCGGCGACGAGGCTGCTAGGGGCCACTAGGGGCCTGGAAAGGGCGGCACAAAGGCGCGCCTCGGGCAGGAGCGACTGGAGCTCCGGTCAGAAAGGAAAATTTCAGTGGTGGGCCCAAGGAAGCGTTCCCACTAGGGAACTTGCTCTATACCATGTTAGTAACGAGGAATCAATGAACTAGCACAAGGTTGGGTACAAGTAGGAAACCTTAGGAAACTGTACCCCATAGTGTCTACCCCACTATAGCCTATAGAATATGAGTCTGACATCAGGAGTAAAGGACGCGTCACAAGTGAAACACCGATCATGCACAATATCGGTGTTTTGCATTCACGACTTCGTTAGGTGCTGGTTACCAGTCTTCGTCATCTGTCGCCAATGTACAGTTGTCCCCTCGGAGTCGGGCGATCGATGTACCCTTGTCACACATCGATCGCGCAATTTCGTCCACATCGGGCAATTTTGTCCCATGATTTTCCGATCGTGTCACTTGGGACTTGCGGTGGGCCCGCAATTGCAAAAATTCAGTCGTGGCATACCGATGTGGCGATCGATTCAGCAAGATTGGCGCCCATTCCCGATCCTTCCTCAGTTTTTCAAATGTGACGCGTCCTAAGCTAAAGAGCTTTAAGTCTGACGGGGGGGGGGAGAACACCTCATTGAGGTTCAAGCATTACTTGGCAGAGAGAGTAATCAAGCGGCTCATCTCCCTTCCCTACGCTCACCAACAGCAAGGCGTAGCCGAAAGGATGAACATGACTCTCCAGAACACCATGCGCAAGCTGCTATGTGGCATGTGGCTATCCAACCACCAATGGCCCGACGCAGTGGGCCACGCTATCGTGTTGCACAACTTGCTCTCGTCATCATCGCTTCCGAACAACGCATCACCGCACCTGGTGTGGACAGGAAAACAGGGCAGAACAAAAATGTTGAGAGTTTTCGGCTGCATGGTACAGTACCGACCCCCAGCTGCACAAGCCGGCCGATTCTCCCAATACGCATAGTAGGGCCTACACCTTGGCATTGAAAAGAATTACAACGCGCGGAAGATTTTCAACGTCCACTCAAAGGAAACAGTAGCAGCACGTGATGTTATTTTCTCCGAGCGACTCACACTTCCGACATACCTTGCCAACATGGAAGAAGACCGGGACCCCACCGGTGGTTTTCATGGTGAACGAGCCTTCGCCTCGGTAGCAGACAAAGCTGATTGGGACGAGCAGAACGTGGATGAAGCCTCGGAGGAAGTCGGACCTCTCCCCTACTACTCAGTTGACGTACCGATGGACGACGAAAATACTCGCGAAAGCATCAACGCCGAAGTATATTACCACTTCGCCGACAACAGTTACGTTACACCTGCAAGAGTTAATACCAACGAAGCAGAACGCATACGACCCAATTTCATACCTGACCCAGAAGCGGGAGAGGAAGCAGCTTATCCCAAGGACACGGCACTTTCCCGCTTCACACAGAGTGGCCTCCAGATACTTGGCCTCGTCACCGCAGTCCACGGCACGGCACCTCCTAAGGAGCCTGCCACAGTTCAGCAGGCTCTGGGGGGGGAGCATAGAAAAAAATCGCGCGAAGCCATGGACAGGGAGTTGAAAGCGCTAGAAGAGCGCAGCACCGGGAAAGTCGTCCCCCTCGGCGTAGCACGCAAGAAGACAATTCTCACCAGAAAATGGGTTTTCCGCGTGAAAACAAAAGCAGACCGCACCATCAACAAATTTAAGGCACGCTGAGTCGTACGAGGCTTCGACCAAGAGCACGGACGCGAATTCACCGAAACATTCGCTCCAGTCAGCCGACATACGTCACTGCGAATTCTACTTGCAATAGCCGCTATGAAGAAGAAGCTGAGGCAGATCGACGTCGCCAACGCTTTTCTCTTCGCACCTGTTGACGCTGAGATCTTCGTCGAACTACCACACAGCTCCAATGCATATCCCAACCAAATGTGCCGACTGCTGAAATCCCTGTATGGCACTAAACAGGCCCCGAGACTGTGACAACAGTACCTACACGCTAGACTCATCCACACCGGATTGCGCCAACTACTGCACGACCAGGGCATGTACCGGCTCACGAAAGCCGAGGACTACATTCTGCTCATCGTCTACGTGGATGATCTGCCCTACATTGGCTCGACCGACGGGGTCACTACCTGGTTTGAAGGGGAGCTGCAAAAAGATCTCACTCTCACGGTCTCATCCAACGTCAAGCAATCCCTCGGCCTCAACATCCAAGAAGAAGAGAACACAATCTACCTCAGCGCTGCGAAGTACGCCAACACCATCGCCAAATGCTTCGGACTCACACCAACCGCCATCTCAACGCTATATCGCTACACTACCGGAAATCACAAGGAAAGCTCCGCTCCACTTAAGCACGCCGGCATACGCGACTACCAACAAAAGTTGGGATGCCTCCTCTTCGCGGCCGTCACCTGCCGACCGGACCTATCGTACTCGGCAAGTCAACTCGCCACCTACCTCAAGAAACCTGAAGTGGAGCACATGGCGGAGCTTGACCGCGCACTTCACTACCTTGTCAGCACCCCGACGATCGGCTTAACTTATCACAACAACGGAACCATGACACCTAAGCTGATCGGCTACGTCGACGCCGACCATGTCGGCGATTCTGACAACAGGCGCTCGCGCACCGGCTTTGTCTACCGATTCAAATCTATCGTGCCCATCTCGTGGCAGTCAAGCAAACAAGAGTTAATTGCTCGCTCCTCAGCTGAAGCAAAATATATCGCACTCTGCTCAGCCACCAAGGAAGGACTGTACCTTCCCGAACAGCTGGAGGAAGTGAAGCTGGCCCAGTTACCCAACTTCTCCCTGTTTTGCAACAACCAGTCAGCAATTCGGATAGCCAACAAGAAGGGATTCGCGAACAGGACAAAACACATCGCCTTGCGATATTTCTTCGTGAAGGACGAGATCGAGAAGGGGAGACTCGAGCTGTCATACTGCCCCACGTCCGAGATGGGAGCTGACTACTTGACCAAGAAGCTCAGAAAACAGAAGTTTGAGTACTGCATGCTGCTGACTGGACAGAGCCACGTCACCAGCAGCGACATTCCAAAAGCTAAGGAGAGAGTTGGAAACAAGTGATTTTAGTGCTTCTATTGTGTGTCAAAACAAATAAGACGTAAACAAGGCGAAGCACAACGAAGCATCAAGCGAGTCAACACTTGGAGGTTTAGAAGAAAAGCAACGGCTGGAGGTTACACGAAAGTCAAAGGTCAGCGACCTTTGACCTGACAAATACATCATGACAGTAAGGACAAACAAGTGACTCGTTACTGAGCAGTTGCATGAGTCGGCACTGTATCAAACCTCAACAGCAATAGTAAAACAGTTATTAGCTGTATCTCTTCGTATTCCTTGAACTCTTATAAAAACCTTGTATTTCCTTGTTTTAATCAATCTAGTTTGCGCAAGGTGGTTCAAGGACTTATCATTAAACGCTTCCGCGATTACAACTTCCTACTCAGAGTTTAGCCCTGCAAAGATCCTAAGGGCCTATTTAGCCCAACAGCAATAATCACTGCAACCTTCGTCATAGCTAGAACGCGGTACGTGTGGGTTGTGAACGTGGAGGCACGCAGCAGAGCATATGAGGTGTTTCGGCTATGGCTGGCACACGCGCAGCGGCAGTCTGGGGAGAAGCTGAAGGTTTGGCAGTCTGACGGCGCGGCAGAATTCAGACACAACGAGATGCAGGATTACTTGGCAAAGAAGGGAATTGAGAACAACGTCTCCCTTCCCTACACGCATCAGCAACAAGGCGTAGCCTAGCGAACCAACCGCACGCTCATGACAAAGGTGCGCGCGCTGATGAAGAAGTTGAAGCTTCCGCCGATCTACTGGACCTACGTGATGCATCACGCCGTGCGAGTGCACAAGCTACTATCAACCACCGCAATTACCAGCAACCTGTCCCCGCATGTGAAGTGGACGGGGACCAAGGGCGACACCTCCATGCTCCACGTATGGGGGTGCGTGGTGTAGTACCGCCTGCCGATAAGAAATGAGGGATGAGTGCATTGAGCAAGATGAGGAGTACGAGTAGGAACCACATGAACTACCCCACTACAACCTACACAGACTATGGCATATAAGCCTGACACACCCCAATAGGCAAAGTGGGGGAGAACAAGGGGTCACAAGACCAGTCAAGCAAAGCAAAGCAAGCTCAGGGTGGATCATAACGTCACCACACAGTCCGAGCACAAAAGCAAGGCCACAATGCCAGCTCACATGCAAGATCATATATACAAAGGTAAACAAGCAAGTGCAGGTATAGAAAGATCACAATACAAGCAAGGTCAAGAAGTGAGCAAGTGAGGCCAAGTAGGCACAAGACCTTGTCAAACATTATATATGTTGTGTTAGTTTAGGCTACAGTGGGTTCGCCTATAGGGGGTACACAATTCTAGGGTTAGGTACTTGTACTGTTTTCACTGCTAGTTCATTCATTCCTGTTCAGTTATTCCAACATGGTATAGAGCAAGTCCTTCCTAGGACCGAAATTTTCGAAGGGCCCACCACTACGTAACTAACTACCTGCCTACCTACCTGTGCCCTAGGGCGCCTCGGCGTGTCCCGCCCCTAGAGGCCCCTTTTGACGGCACCGCGCTAGCCCCGTTCAGGCCCCGTCGGCCCCACGCCCGCTCTCCCTAGCGGCCCCATTCAGGCCCCGTCAGCCCCTTTAAGGCCCCGTTCAGGCCCCGCGCTAGCCCCGTTCAGGCCCCGTTGGCCCCGTTTCAGGCCCCGTCGGCCCCGTTTCAGGCCCCGTCAGCCCCGCGCTAGCCCCTCTCAGGCCCCGTCGGCCCGCGCTAGCCCCGTCTCAGGCCCCGTCGGCCCGCGCTAGCCCCGTTTCAGGCCCCGTCGGCCCCGTTTCAGGCCCCGTCGGCCCGCGCTAGCCCCGTTTCAGGCCCCGTCGGCCCCGTTTCAGGCCCCGTCGGCCCCGAGCTAGCCCCATTCAGGTCCCGATCGGCCCCACGCTAGCCCCGTCCAGGCCCCGTCGGCCCCGCGCTAGCCCCTCTCAGGCCCCGTCGGCCCGCGCTAGCCCCGTTTCAGGCCCCGTCGGCCCCGTTTCAGGCCCCGTCGGCCCCGCTGCTAGCCCCGTCACGGCCCCGTTTGGCCCCGCGCTAGCCCCGTCGGCCTCGTCTTAGGCCCCGACGGCCCCGCGCCAGCCCCGCTCAGGCCCCGATCGGCCCCGCGCTCGCCCCTCTAGGGCCCCAACCGGCCCCACGCCGACCTCGCCAACCCATGCCCACCATCTGGAGGCCCCGGGCGACCCGTTCCCGCCGTGATCTGAGCTGCGCGACCCGAGCCGCGCGCCCCGAGCCGAGCCTCGCGCCCCGAGCCGAGCCGCGCGCCCTGAGCCGAGCCGCGCCCCGACCTGAACCGAGCCGTGTCGCCCTGCCCTACCTGGTTCGTCCTACCTGCTTCTCCTACTACTGCTGCTGCTATTTCTACTGTTCCTATGGCTAGCCCACAGGTTCTCGTGTTCGATGCTGAGGGCCACCCTGTGAAGTTTGACACCTGGCTCGATGACCTGCACCTCTACCTACAGCTCACAGCCAAGGATGACATCTCACTGTACGATCACGCCCTAGGCCATGTCACTGCCCCTGCTGCTAGTGCTGACAGCACTGCTCGCTCACAGTGGCAGACTCGTGATGCCCACGCTCGCTTCGCTATTCGCAACTCCCTGCCGATAGACGAACGCGAGCACTTTGGGCAGCACAAAACTGCACAGGCACTGTACACAGCCGTAGTTGCTCGCTACTCCTCACCTGCCTCTGCCGCGCTAGGCTGTCTCTCCCTCCCCTACCTGTTTCCCGACCTGGCCTCCTTTCACACAGTCGCTGACCTCATCACGCACATCCGTACTAGTGAGGCCCGCTTCCGTGCCGCCATGCCTGCTGAGTTCCTTGCCACGCACCCCACTCCACTCTGGCTCACTCTCTACCACCTAGTCACCCGCCTCCCTGACACACTGCGTGCTGTCAGGGACCACTTCCTAGCTCGTTGCCCCACTGAGCTCACCATTGCCCTGCTCGAGAAGGAGCTACTTGCAGCTGAGACAAGCATAGTCGTTGTAGGTGCCTCTTGTGGCGTTTCCGGGTCTGGGGGTCTCGAGCTTTTGTCCGCGATACGTCTGCGGACAAGCTCTCCTCCCGTGCTGTTCCCTGCGTCTTCCTCGGCTTTGTCCTAGACGCGTCTGGTTGGCAGTTTTACCACGCCACCTCGCGACGGGTCTTGCCCTCCCAGGACGTCACTTTTGACGAGTCCGTCCCCTACTACCACCTCTTCCCCTACCGCACTGCCCCGCTCCCCCCCCCGCCTCTCTTCCTTGCGCCAGGTGCTGCTGTTGCAGACCCCCTCCCCCCTCAGGG
The DNA here is from genome assembly GCA_948144175.1 of Closterium sp. NIES-65. Taxonomy (NCBI): domain Eukaryota; kingdom Viridiplantae; phylum Streptophyta; class Zygnematophyceae; order Desmidiales; family Closteriaceae; genus Closterium; species Closterium sp. NIES-65. Next base: position 4,949,383 of record CANXME010000106.1, read on the forward strand.
TGCCGCTCCCTCAGGTGTGTCTCAGGTAGACCCGGTTGAGCCTGTTGAGGTAGCTAACGACTCTCGTCCTGCAGGGGGTGCTGAGGCCGGGGTTGCTAAGCCTGGGGGTGCTGAGCCTGGCGGTGTGGAGCCTGGGGGTGTGGAGCCTGGGGGTGTGGAGCCTGGGGGTGTGGAGCTTGGGGGTGCTGAGCTTGGGGGTGTGGAGCCTCGTGGTGCTGAGCTGCAGAGTCCGGAGTCTGGAGGTTCTGGGCCTGGGAGTCCAGCACCTGGAGGAGCCCTCTCCTCGGAGCAGCTGCGTGCGTGGTACTTAGAGTACTGCAGCCTCCGGAGAGGTACCGCTCGAGCCGGACATCCTGCTGGGACTGGTGCTAGTGCTTCTTCTCCCGTTAGGGAGCTCCCCTCCCGCGAGCGGATCCGTGAGTGGTACGAGCGGCGCTGCACTCTTCAAAGTGGTGTGCCTCGTGTTGCGGACCCCACTGCTGCTGGAGCTGGTGCTGGTGCTGCGGACCCGGGCGTTGGAGCTACTGCTGGTGCTGGGGACCCAGGTGTTGGAGCTGCGGCTGGTACTGCGGACCCGGGCGTTGGAGCTGCCACTGGTGGTGCGGACCCGGGCGTTGGAGCTGCCCCTGGTGCTGCGGACCCGGGTGTTGGAGCTGCTGCTGGTGCTGCGGACCCGGGCGTTGGAGCTGCCGCTGGTGCTGCGGTCCCGGGCATTGGAGCTGCTGCTGGTGCTGAGGACCCAGGTGTTGGAGCTGCAGCTGGTGCTACGGACCCTGTAGCGGGTGTCCCTCCTGCCTCTGGTGTAGCTGCACGGTCCCGGCCGTACTTCGTTCCGCTCCTTCAGCAGGTTCTTGGTCAGCTCCCTCCTCCTTGTCCTCCTCCCTCCTTCGCGTGTCCTCCGTCTGTCCAGCTGCAGTCACAGTTACCGTCTGTCTCCTCTCTCCCTGGTCCTGCTCCTTACACTGGTCCGACTGGAGGTCTTACTGAGCGGCGTGAGCCGGAGTCTCATCTTGCGTCGCCTGAGTCTTAACCTGAGTCGCCTGTCCGCACTGCTCTCTCTAGTAGTCGAGTCCAGCGTCAGCGTCTTCCTGCTGTCCCAGGCACTCACCGGATGGTGCTTCGTCCGTCCACTGCTCCACAGCGTGTCCCACTACTGTCTCCTCCTGCTTCCTCTCTTCCTGCTCTTGCTAACCCTGGGTGAGACTCTCTTCGTGCTACCAGTCCTACTGTCACGCGTCTCCTGGCTACTGTTGTCACTGACCCTTCCTTTGAGTGTGCTGCTGCGTCTGCCTTAGTTGCTGAGCTTGTCGACTTTGCTACTCTCTGTCGTCTAGACTACGCTGCTAGCCTTGTTGCTGAGTCTGAGTCTGTTTGTCCTCCGTCCGTCGGGGGTGAGTGTGCTCTTGGCACTGACGTCCTTAAGGACAGGCAGGAGGAGTTTGAGTGCTTTGCTGCCGCTTTGCCCCATCTCATGTCCATGCTTGTTGCCCCTGAGGGAGACCCGGATGCACCACACATCCCGACCCCACGCTCTTACGCAGAGGCGATGGCCGGTCCCTACTCCTCTCAGTGGCACTCAGCCATGGACACAAAGATGGCTTCCTGGAAGTCCACAGGCACCTACGTCGACAAGGTTCCCCCACCTGGGGCGAAAATCGTCAGTGGGATGTGGATTTTCAGGGTGAAGCGGCCGCCGGGCTCTCCGCCTGTCTTCAAGGCACGTTACGTTGCACGAGGCTTCCGTCAGCGAGAGGGAGTTGACTTCTTCCAGACCTTCTCCCCAACCCCGAAGATGAGCACTCTTCGGGTTCTGCTGCACGTCGCCGCTCAGCGTGACTACGAGCTCCACTCGCTTGACTTCAGCACTGCTTTTCTGCAGAGCAGCCTGCACGAGGAGATCTGGCTGCGCCGTCCACCTGGCTTCACTGGGTCGTTCCCTCCTGGTACCCAGTGGAGCCTCCGACGGCCAGTCTACGGTCTCCGCCACGCGCCTCGTGAGTGGCACAACACACTGAGGTCTACGCTTGCGGCTCTTGGGTTCGCACCTTCTATTGCTGACCCGTCACTGTTTCTACACACCGTCACCTCACTGCCGCCGTTCTACGTCCTTGTGTACGTCGACGACTTGGTCTTTGCTACTGCTGACACTGTGGCACTCGCCCACGTGAAGTCGGAGCTGCAAAAGAGACACACGTGCACAGACCTGGGTGAACTGACAAGCTATCTTGGCTTGCGGATCACCCGGGACAGAGCACGCTGCACCATCACCTTGACTCAGTCACACATGGTGCAGCAGGTCCTCCAGCGCTTTCGCTTCACGTACTCCTTGCCTCAGCCCACTCCTCTGCCTACCGGTCACTCGCTCTCAGCTCTGCCTTCGGATGAGTCCGTGGAGCCCTCACCCAGTGCCACGTAGGCCTGATGTGCTTCGTCAGCCCATGAAGGCAAGCGTCCTTAGCAAGCTTCACAGCCGACTCGTTGTCACAGAAAATCACAGTTGGCTCCTTCTAGCACACTCCGATCTCCTCCAACAAACGCCTCAGCCACGCCATCTCCTTGGCCCCATGATGCAGAGCCATGTACTCCGTCTCACACGAGGACTGCCCCACCTCGTTCTGCTTCTTGCTGCGCCAGCTCACTGCACCACCTCCAAACAGGCACACATAGCCTCCAATGCTGGTGCCATCCGCCTTCACAGAGTTGAAGCTAGAGTCGGTGTAGCAAGTCAGGAGCATTTCCCCCTTGCTCAAATCAACTGCACCCCTCTGCAGCCTCTATCGCACAATACTGTACTCCAAGCCCACTGATGCTCTCGCACTCTATAGCGGACCAACGTCTTGGCCGCTTCTAGCTGCTAATGATTGGGGCGTGAAACCACACTGGCAAGCCTGGATGTACCAAAGGCAATGTTAGGCCGCGTGTGGTTGGCCGCATAATTGAGAGCCCCAACCATGGAATAAAATAGCTTCCTGTCACTCTCTCCCACCACCTCCTCATCAGCATAGGGCCCCACTGTGAACCCAGAAGGCGCTGGGGTGGCTGGCTTCCCTCCATCTTGCAGCCCATACTTCTCGCCCAGCCCCTCACAGTACTTCCTTTTGTGCAACCTCAACACTCCCTTGTCAAGGTCCCTCTCCACGTGCATTCCCAGGTAGTACTTCACATCTCCCATCTTCGAGCACTTGAACTACATCTCCAGCATCTCCTCCACACGGTTAATCATTGCAGACGACTCAGAGAAAAGCATGATATGGTCCACATACACCAGGAGCATGAAAAACTGCTCCTTCTCTTGCAGCAGGAACGGGCCGTGGTCACACTCACTTTTCTTGAACCCCCCAGCCAGCAGTGTCTCCTCTAGCTTGTGGTACCATGCGCGAGGAGCCTGCTTCAGGCCATAGATGGCCTTCTTCAGCCTGCACACCCTGCCGCTTCCATCATCCAATCCCTCAGGCTGTAGCATGTACAGCTCCTCCAAAATGATCCCATTGAGGAAGGCGGTGGTAATGTCCATCTGCTTCACCCGCCATCCACGGTTTGCTGCCATTGCCAATGACACCTGTAGTGTTGTGCCTTTCCACACAGGAGCAAAGATCTCGTCAAAGTCCTTCTCCTTTGTCTGCTGAAACCCCTTAGCCACAAGCCTTGACTTTTAGCGGGTCAACGCCCCATCAGGTCCATACTTATGCCTGAAAATGAACTTGGAATAAATGGCATTTTTCCAAGGAGGCAGCTCACACAGCTCCCACGTCTCATTCTCCAGCAGAGAGTCATACTCCTCCTTCACACTCTGCTTCCATTTTCAACATTGGGCCCACTCAGGGCCTCGATAAGTGTCTTGGGCTCAGGGCTGCCCAGTAGGAGTGCGCTATCTCGTCCTCATCACACTGCTCGACCACACTTCCAGCATGCTCCACATTACGCGAGCCACTGCGATTATAGCTGAGTCTGATCGGTGGGCGCACATCCCTCCCAGGACGCTAAGGCGGGCGTGGGGCACATGGTGGAGCACGTTGCTGCTGCTGCTGTTGCTGCGACTGCTGTAGCTGCTGCTGCTGTTGCTCCTCCACCTCAGGTTTTCCTTCATCCTCAGTCACCCCAGAGATCTCCTCCTCAGAGATAGAAACCTCCACCTGCCTCGAAGGCCGCTGCACCTCATCGGCCTCCACAATCAATGGTGTAGCAGGAAGCTTCTGCTGCTGGTGCTGCTTCCACTCCTTGTAGTACAAGGACTCAAGGAAATTCACATCCCTTGAGACAGTCAGCTGCTGGCTGGTCAAGTCCCATATCAACCAGTCCTTGTTGTCCTTCGCAAGCCCTGGGTGCACACCCCATCTTCCAGAGGCTTCCAGCTTTCCCCTCTTCTCCTTAGGCACATGAAACACCACCATGCAGCCGTAGGCTCTCAGCATGTTGACTGCTGGTGCACTCTCATACCACTTGGTGTAGGGGACCCACTGCTTGTCCCCCGCTGTCGCCAGCACCCTGTTCTTCACAAGAGCGACCTGCCTCAGTGCCGTCACCCAAAACGGATCCAGCAGCCTTGCACGCCCAAGGAGAGTGTGAGCACCTTCCTGCAAGGTCCGGTTGAACCGCTCAGCCATGCCGTTCTGCTGAGGGTTGTAGGGCACCGTGAGCTGATGCTGGATCCCCTTCTTCTTCAACACCACCTCAAAACCAGCGCCAATGAATTCACCCCTGTTGTCAGTGTGGATCACCTTCACCATGTGTCCGCTCTCCCTTTGAGCTCTCGGCATCCACTCCTTAAGAACAGCCGCTGCCACCTCCCCTTTAGTCTTGAGAGGGTAGACCTACACCGCACGCATGTGGTTATCCACAATAGTCAGGAAGTAGCGGCTGCTCGAGAGAGAAAGGGCCCTCATGGGGCCCACCACATCCATGTGCACAAGCGCTAGTGGAGCCTTGGCTGGTCCTGTGCTGCTGCCGAAGGGAAACTTTGTGAATTTGGTCTCAAGGCATGTAGGGCAGCTCCCTATCTCCTTCGCTGCCCCCTTCACCTCCAACCCCTTCAAGCTCCCATCCTTAACCAACTTCTGCAGCATAGGAAAATTCACATGGCATAGCCTTTCATGCCATGTCTCCCAATCGGCCTCACCACTCCCAGGCGAATCCTTTGCCCATGCAGCCCTCCCATCCACACCAGCAAGCACCTCACCATGTGGCTACTGTCGCTGCTGCACCTTCTTGACTGCATCCAGGACCCCATCAGTTGGTGCAGTCTCCTCTCCTCCCGCAGTTGCTTTAGCCGTTGCTGCTGCCGCTGCCCTTGCTGGTGGTTTCCCATTCTAAGGAATGATGGGCAGCTGCCATAGGTCCTTGATAGAGCTGCTCTTCTCCTCCAAATCCCACAGCAGCAACTTCCCAAGCTTTGCACGGCAGCTGGATGGGCCGAAGGTCACTTTGGCCTTGCTTTTCTGCAGCCGGCGCACAGAAAGAAGGTTAGCGGACAATCCTTCTACCAGCAACACATTCCCCAGCCCCACTGTCAATGGGAGTTGTTGTTGGCCCCGTCCTCGCTTGGGCGGAGCCGACTACGTGGTCACGTGTACGAGAGATACAGCCGACATGCAGTAGTGGGCGACGCCGACTTGGGAGAGCGGGTCGACGGGGTTAGTCGACTTGCACGGGGCCACTGCAATGCCGCCGAATTGGGAAGCCGGCGGCCGACTTCAATTGGTGGTCGGCGATGTGGCACGTCGACCTAGAAGTCGACGCCGACTTGCAAGGTCACCGACTTGCAAGGTCACCGACTTGCAAGGTCGCCGACTTGCAAGGTCGCCGACTTACAAGGTCATCGACTTGCAAGGTCGCCGACTTGCAAGGTCGCCGACTTGCAAGGTCGCCGACTTGCAACGTCGCCGACTTGGGGACGCCGACTTTTGGTAGCCGACTTGGGTGGTCGGCTGACGACTGGGCTGGTCGACGTGGAGCTGGTTGACCAGGAGTGACGTCAACCTGGAGCTGGTCGACCAAGGGTGTGGTCGACCTGTAGAGGGCCCTACAACAGCAAGGGCCCTCGATGACCTTTGACTTGGCAGGTCGACGCCTAGCAACTGAGTCTACTCGGCACCGACGAATGAGTTCGATGGAGGTCGCATGAAGAAGCGAGAGTCCGTGGGAGTCGTTGGTGCTTCCTTGAGAGTCGCACCACTCCTTGCTGTGTTGGTGGAGTGGTGTGCACGGAAGCGAGAAGTCGATGCTGAGTTGGGTTGGGAAATTGGCGAGGCGCGTTCGCTCACCCACACACCACTTTCGTGGGGTTGGGTTACTCGCAGCGCCCACGCAACCTCTTGTGAAACCCTCGCCTGCCTATATATGTTTGTGTTGCTTGTGTGTTTGATATATATTTTCTATGTTCCTAGTGAAGTCCAAAATGCTACTTCAATTCTCACCAAGTCCTTAGAGGCAAATGCTACCGAAACTCTACCAAGTTGCTGGCGCAACATCATTCCCATAGCAGAAACTCTCTCGTTATCGCTACGCTCTCTAATAGATTCCTTCATGGTGCGGTGAGCGTGGAACGAACACGCATAGATTTCCGTCGTCGTTGATATTCGCGTTCGTATACTCGCCTTGGCGTGCGGCGTTAGTGAAGGGCGCTTATTAATCTAAGTTGAACCTCTCTTGATTTCCCTCCAGTTACGTTCTCGGACCCAAGGATAGGGCGTTTGGTAATTTATTACCACTCGTCTGAGGACCCTTGTGAGGTGACCCCGAGACGAGGGATTTAAGGAAGGGGCACTTTATTTTAATTTGTGGTACCTTATAGAGACGTCGTAGAGGATGAGTACTGAGGAGGCGAACGTGGAGGCCGGTAATTTGCGCACTCTAGAGGAGGATCTCGTGGCTCGTCATTCTCGTGGTGAGATTAGTGATATTGAATACGAGCTAATGTTGGAGGGATTGCGCTCGCGTCGGCGTCGTGAGCACCCTTCCCCACGTGTAGAGAATGTTGAGCAAGTTGCGAGAGGTACTAGTGCGTGGGATATGGCTGTCGATGGCGGAAATAGCGATGACGAGGAGTTTGATGGGTTGATGTCCCGTGGGGTCCTGCGAAGACCAACTCGGTTTAGTACGGCTAGCGTCGGCGGTGTACAGGAGCGTGTTCATCGTGCAGCAGCGTCACGAGAGCATGCGAATGTAGGACGGCGAAGCGTTGCTGGGGGAGGAATTGCGGAAGAGTTCGATAGTGAGACTATGCCGGGCGTTACCCCGATTGGATCGATGTCGAGGGACGAGGGAATAGCCCCCAACTATGGCTACTTCAGATTCACTCCGGACAAGATCGTTGTCACTAGTCCGTTAGAAGGACGTCACGACCTGTCGACGTGGACAGAATCAATCGAGCCGCAGCTTGAGATCGCTCAGCTAAAGCGATTCATAGATGGCACCACCCCTATTCCACCAGCGCGTGCGCTTGCGCATCTCTCTCAGTTCCGCGCGATGCAGTTGCTGACATTCACCACTATTTCCCGATGCTGCTCCCCAACCGTACAGATCGCCCTTAAGGCGTGTCGCATGAAGGTTGATGCCGGCTATCAGGCATGGCAGTTTATTATGCGCACGTACATGGCGAAGGACGATCTGTACATCGGTCAGTTAGAGCAGGCGCTCACTAACCTCGAGATGGGAGAGCATGAGTCCGCTACGTCCTATTGCAACCGTGCGCAGCAGATCCTAGTGAACCTGAGGATGGCCGGCGTAGATTACTCGCAGGCGTCGTACATCACTCACGTTGTGAAGGGGTTGCCGCAGCAGTACAACCTCTTACGCAGGATGCTGAAGTTGCCGCAGGTGCGCAAGGAGTTGGACGAGAACACCCTCGCTAGCTACATCATCGAGGAGGAATGTACGCTGGCGTCAGAGGGACGAAAGGACCAATTCCTTCCCCAGGCTAACCAGGTCTTTACCAAGAAGGGTAAGCCCCAATTCCAGCAGAATTCGTTCCCTTCCCCTCCCACTACGGCACAGCAGCAACAACCTAAGAATGGGGGTGGGCTTAGTGGGGGAGGGGAGAAGTGGAAAGGGGGTAAGGATGGCCAGCCGAAGGGGGGGAAAGGGGGTTTCAAAGGGAAGTGCTATGTGTGTGGACAAATAGGGCATGTTGCTAAGTACTGTCAGCAGCGGGCGGATAAGGAGGCAGACACCGGTGGAGAGGGTTCTGGAGGTAGCAGCGGAAAGGGGGGTGATGGCTCTAAGGGGAGCGGGCAATCATCATGTGCGATGGTGAAGCCCGTTGTGGAGCAGACTCCTCTCGTTGTGCTAGAGCCTGAGGGCGGGGAGGCCTTACAGGCTGTTGCAGCTGCTGTGAAGGCGAACCCGAGCGTCGTGCTGCTTGATAGCGGATGCTCCCACCATCTCATGGGAGATCGTTCTGCCTTTGTGGAGATGAGCAGCGGCGGCAGTATTAAACAGGTTACTGGCTTCAACGGCGCGCTTCAGGAGGTGCAGGGGCGGGGCACAGTCGCTCTTCTTGGAGAGGGGGGCAGGCGTGTCTTGGTGCCGGACGTGCTGTACGTACCAGGAGTGCAGGCGAGTCTTCTCTCTGCTGGGCAGCTGCGTGAATGTGGTGTGCAGCTGCTGGATGCCGGGGATGTGACTTTGCTGCGAGCACCAGATGGATCGCTTCTTGGTCGTGCGGAGTTCAAGGGGCGTGTTCTCTGCACGAACTTCCAGCCGTGTTCGACGCAGCAGCAGGAAGGCGAAACGGTGGCACTCCGTACCTTGGCGACGGGCGTGCGGTCTAAGGGGGACCTGTGGCATGCGCGTATGGCACACGTTGGTATTGATGCCATCGAGCGCACAGCGGCTCACGGGTCAGTAAAGGGCTTGGATTTGGAGAAGGGGGGCAAGTCAGGCATACCTTGTGTTTCCTGTGTTGGGGGAAAGATCACTCGTCATACCTTTCCTTCTGTGGGAGAGGAGGAGGATGAGTTGCTCGGGGTGGTGCATGCTGACCTGTGTGGCCCTTTCCGTGAAGCAGCTAAGGACGGCAGCCGCTACTTCTTGGTGCTGAAGGATCGAAAGACGCGATATGTCTGGGCCTACCCTTTGGCCCGGAAGAGTGATGCGCTGGCGGCGTTCCAGAAGTGGCTCCCGATGGCAGAGCGACAGTGCAAGACCACGGTGCAGGCCCTGCGCACTGATCGGGGTGGCGAGTTCCTGGGGCACGACTTCACGCTCTTCCTCGACGGTAAAGGCATCATCCATGACCTCACATGCCCGTACACGCCGGAGCAGAACGGGATGGCCGAGAGGGAGATGCGCAGCATTGTGGAGGCGGTGCGGACGATGTTGCTGCACATGGGTGTGCAGCATCACTGGTGGCACCTGGCGTTGGCTCAGGCCGTCTGGGTGCGCAACCGCGTGGAGCACGCCTCACTACCCTCTGGTGTGACGCCGTACGAGCTCGCCTTCCGACGCAAACCTGATGTCAGTATGGTGCGTGTTTGGGGCTGCATGCTGCAGTACATGGTACCACGGTCGCAGCGTGGGGGGAAGCTGGCGCCTAAGGCTCGCTGGGGGTTGCACTTGGGTGTGTCAGCTGCGAGCAAAGGCTGGACCGTGCTGGACTTGGAGTCCAACCGCCTCATCACCACTGTGGAAACTGTGTTCTATGAGACCATGTCCCTAGCAGGATGGAAAGCTTGGCATCAGCAGGAGCATGGGGGGCGTTCGATGCCCTATGAGCCCCTTCCCTCACTCTTCCCGATCACTCTCGAGGAGGCGGAGGAGGAGGAGGAGGTGGTCGCACCTCCTGCTATGCCCTATGTCCCTACCTCGGTCCCCACCCCACCTCCGCCTTCAGTCTACCCTCGTGTGATTCCCCCTGTCCCGCCTTCTTCCTCCTCACCCCCCTTGCCTTCCCCTCCTCCTCCTGTTATTCCATCCCCCCTTTCACCCTCCATCCCTCCTGCACCTGCTCCGCCCTCCTCTTCGTCTTCCACGGCGCCGCCCGTTGGTGGGGGGGGGATGGAGGTGCCACCGTCTGTGGAGATCACCGACGGGCAGCGCCTTGAGACTGAGCAGCTGCAGGACGAGAGCAGTATGGATGGAGTACAGCAGACAGGGGAGCAGCAGATTGGGGAGCAGCAGACAGGGGAGGAGCGGATTGAGGAGCAGCAGATGGTGGACCAGCAGCTAGGGGAGCAGCAGACAGGGGAGCCGCAGACAGGGGAGCAGGAGATGTGGGGAATTAGAGATGGTGGTCGTGTGTTGGTTTCTGGGACGACCACTGCACCTGTGCGTCGCTCCACTCGCATCACTCGTGGTGTCCCGCCTGTTCGATACGCTTGGGCTGTAGTGGTTGAGCCAGCGGGCTTGGATGACGAGGAGGAGGACGAGGAGTGGACTGACCTGGACCCGGACGTTGCAGCTGATCCTGAGAGGCAGTGGGACATAGCGAAAATGACAGTGAAGGAGGCCTTGGGCTGCTGGAAGGGCGACAAGGTGAAGGAGGCGATGGATGAAGAGATGCGGAGCTTGATTGAGCAGGGGACGTGGGAGTTGGTTCCGCGTCCGCCAGGGGTGAATGTGATGAAGAACCGATGGATTTTGAACACCAAGTTCCGACCTGATGGGATAGTGGAGCGTGAGAAGGCGAGGCTGGTAGTGAAGGGGTTCACGCAGGTGGCAGGGGTGGACTATGAGGAGACGTACGCCCCTGTGGGAAGCTATGTGACGGCGCGTGTGCTTCTGGCGATTGTAGCTGCACTTGATTTGGACCTGATGCAGCTCGATGTAAAGAATGCGTTCCTCCATGGCGTGTTGGACCGAGACCTTTATATGGAGCAGCCGAGCTACTACGAGGATGGGACTCCTCGTGTCTGTAAGTTGGTGAAAAGTCTGTATGGGCTCAAGCAGAGCCCGATGCTATGGTATGAGGCCTTGGATGGGGTGCTGCTTGGGGCTGGATGGAAGAAGAGCAAGGTGGATGAGGCTCTGTACTTCAAAACTGATGCTGATGGGGAGATGTGCTGGCTGCTGGTGTATGTGGATGACCTGCTTGCTGCCAGCCGCAGTCAGAGCATGCTTGAGGAGCTGCGTGAGCTGCTGCAGAGTGCGTTTCAGCTGCGGGAGATTAGCCCTGTGGAGAAGTATCTGGGGTTGCAGCTGATTCGGGACAGGCCTACGAGGAGGCTGTGGCTGCACCAGGGGGCCTATGTGGACAAGGTTCATAGGCGCTTCTTTGACGGGGAGCAGCCGCTGCGAGTGCCTCGCACCCCTCTTTCTTCTGACCCTTTCAGTGTGCAGACCTTTGAGGATGTGGGATGGCAGTCTCGCCAGGAGGAGGAGTACAGGCAGAAGGTGGGATCCTTGCAGTTTGCGGCCTGTACCACCCGTCCCGACATCTCGTTCGCCTGCAGCAAGCTGGGGTCGGGCCAGACTGTGCGGAGTGATCAGCACTGGAAGGAGTTGGACCGGTGCTTGACGTACTTGGTGGGGAGCAGGGATGTGGCGCTGGAGTTTGGTGGTGGGCCGGAGTCCTTGGAGCTGGTGGGCTACGCCGATGCTGATGATGCTGGGGACAAGCAGAACAGGACCAGCACAGGTGGCTATGTCTTTGTGCTCGGGGGTGCTGCTGTCTCATGGGCAAGCCAGAGGATTCGTTGCGCCACCCTCTCCTCCACTGAGTCTGAGTATGTTGCTGCTGTGGAGGCTGGGAAGGAGGCGCGCAGGCTGCGCTTCCTGCTGGCAGAGTTTCAACTGCTGAGGAGTGAGGAACCCACTACTCTCTTTGTGGACAACTCCTCCGCCATTTCAGTGGCAGGTGGCATGGGGCTCAAGGGGAGCCTAAAGCACATGGAGCGTCGCCACATGTGGCTGCAGCACATGGTCAAGCGCAGGAAGCTGCAGTTGCAGTACATCCCTACGAGCGAGCAGCCTGCTGACTACCTCACGAAGGCATTGCATTTCCCCGCCTTCAGTCGTTGCTTCGAGGCTGTGGGGCAGGTGAGGCTTTCGAGTGAGGGGGGTGAGACCTAAACACTCCATGATGTGGATGGTGCCATGGCCTATCCATGGCTGGTGCGGTGCGTGTTTGCACTTTGAGAGTGCTTCGTTTGTGTGTGTCTCCCTTTGTTTTGGCGTGTACGTGTGTATGCATGCCCTGTGATTATAAAGGGCCTTGCTGTAGTATGGCAGGGGAGTGTTAGAGGGCCCTACAACAGCAAGGGCCCTCGATGACCTTTGACTTGGCAGGTCGACGCCTAGCAACTGAGTCTACTCGGCACCGACGAATGAGTTCGATGGAGGTCGCATGAAGAAGCGAGAGTCCGTGGGAGTCGTTGGTGCTTCCTTGAGAGTCGCACCACTCCTTGCTGTGTTGGTGGAGTGGTGTGCACGGAAGCGAGAAGTCGATGCTGAGTTGGGTTGGGAAATTGGCGAGGCGCGTTCGCTCACCCACACACCACTTTCGTGGGGTTGGGTTACTCGCAGCGCCCACGCAACCTCTTGTGAAACCCTCGCCTGCCTATATATGTTTGTGTTGCTTGTGTGTTTGATATATATTTTCTATGTTCCTAGTGAAGTCCAAAATGCTACTTCAATTCTCACCAAGTCCTTAGAGGCAAATGCTACCGAAACTCTACCAAGTTGCTGGCGCAACATCATTCCCATAGCAGAAACTCTCTCGTTATCGCTACGCTCTCTAATAGATTCCTTCACTTGCAACGTCGCCGACTTGGGGACGCCGACTTTTGGTAGCCGACTTGGGTGGTCGGCTGACGACTGGGCTGGTCGACGTGGAGCTGGTTGACCAGGAGTGACGTCAACCTGGAGCTGGTCGACCAAGGGTGTGGTCGACCTGGTGAGGTTGAATGGAGGTCGCCGTCGACTTGGGAGGTCGACGGGCACATACAGAAGCACCTGGTGGACGTGGTTGCCCGGTCGACCAGGTTACCTTGGTGACGAGATTCTGCGGAGTACGACGGTCGCCCAGGCGAAGTTGGCGAGTCCGACCTCTGCGGTGGTATCCCGAGGTCGACATGGTGGATCAGGTGGACTCATCAGCACGAGGATGACTTGGTGTGTGCGTTGTGCAGGTAACGAGGCTCAGCCCGCCAATCCTGTGCGAGCACCTGCAAAGCGGGTGCGCTGCTATTCTGCGGGAGCAATGCTGGCACGCCGTCAACCTGTGATGTTGGCACGCCGTCGACCTTGCATTGCTGGAGCGCGATCAACCAAGTCATGCTGGAACGCGGTCGACCATGCTGCGCTGGCAGTCGACCGACCTGAATGCTAGCTCTGATGTAGTCTTGCCATGCCAACTTCGTTGTACCATTGTTGTCAACCTTTCATAGTGAAACCCTTGCCAACTTGCCCCGTGAATTAGCAAGAATTGTGTGCACTAGGAAAACGACTAAGGACCAGCGAACACAGAGATCACACGAGCACCCGTGCCTAGCTTGTAGTCTAGCTCCCGTTCTAGTAGTTATCTCCGCACCCACAAGCTCCCCTTTAGCTCCCATTACCTTGGCATTCCCCACACCAATCACAGGGAGCAAAGCACCTGAAGCAGCAGCCACAAACTTGATCTTCCCAGGGGGTTTTACCTCGTCAAGCAAATCTGCCCGTGGGGTCATGTGACTTGTGCGACCTGAATCAATCACCCAGTGAGTGAGGGGTTGCATCACTACCTTCCCAACCGAACCCACATCATCCTCAGTCCCTTTCACATCCTCAACCATGAGGAACATCCCAGGGTCAGCTTTACCTTGTGCACCATCACCTTGTGCACCTGAACCTTGCACAGCGCCACCTCGTGCACGTTCACCACTTGGCGGCTTCATGCTTGGGGGCGCCCATCCCTCAGGCCGACTGAAACACTTGAACCATGGGTATCCAACCTTCTTGCAGTACCAGCACGCACCCTCCATTTGGGTGCTCCCCCTACCATCACAGCTCCCATACCCCTCATTGTAGTCACCTCGGCCTCTCCCTCTGCCAAAGCCTCTCCCACAGCCTCAGCCTCTCCCACCCCCTCTTCCTCTGCTGCCTCCTGCAGCTGCATACCCCTCGGCAGTTTTGTTGGCAGCACCGCCTCCAGTATGGTGCCTGCAGAAATCCTCCTGCAGAATCTGCTGCTGTAGCCACTCGGGTGTCCAATGGTCCTGCTGAGTGTTGAGGGTGGGGATGAGGTTGTCCCATGTGTTGTCAAGCACCGAGATGATCTTGGTGCACTGCTGGATCTGCGACACCTTGCAACGCGCCGCTGCCATCCTCGCATATGTGTCCTTAATCTTATCAAGGACCGACTTCACATCATCACCCGGTCGCATGGAGAGGGCAGCCAGCTCTTTCTCCAACACAATCACCATCGGCAGCGTGTTGGGCTGTATCACGTCGCGCAGCAGCTTCCACGCCTTCGGTCCCAAATCATCGAGCTCCACCTGACAGAACTAGCAGCAGGAACAGAAATGAAGAAAGGAGTGGTTTGCACTAGCAGCAGTTGGCATACATATAGGAAACCCTAATTGGGTTGTACTCGCTATAGAGTACCCCATTGCAGGCTAGACAATAATAGCATTTTGACATACCCCCATAGCCAAAGTGGGGTGTAATCAGCACAATGAGCAGGCATAGCAATAGTTCACAATTATAAGCAAAGCTAGTGGCAATCACAGAGGGCAAGTGAGGAGGAGGAGGAATTGTGAGTGGAGAGAAGATGGGAGACGATGGCTGAAGCTGCAGACACACGGGCAACAGGAGCGCGCACATAGTGGCTACCGGGACAGCGCCCCGGACTACAGGGGTAACAGGCTCGGCGGCTACGAGGAGCGGCAGGAGCAACGGACCCACAGGCGACAGGCACAGCAGGCTCTCTGGGCTACCAGGACAGCGCCCTGGACTACAGGCGCTGCGGACGACAAGACGGCAGCCTCCTCTCAGCCTCCCCAAACAGTCCCACCCCCCTTACACACACCCCCTTGTGCACCCCTAGCTCCACTCCCATGTCACCCCCCTTAAACCCTAAACCCCCGGCTCCCACACACCCACCCCCCTCAGCGACACCTGCAGCAGTGGGAGACGGAGGAGGAGGAGGAGCTGTAGGTTACCCACACCGGTCACCCCTATGCGCGCCACCCCCAAACCCTAACGCAGGCAGGAGCGCGGAAAGCAGCAGGGGCGGTTCACGGAGGGAAAGGGAGGCTCCGGGGGGGTCTCCTGGGCGCCACGAAGGAGCACGGCACAGGCCCCTTGAGGGTGCCACGGCGGGTGACGGGAGGGGGGGCCGCGCACGAGCCCCCGAGGGTGGCTCGACGGGCGACGGGAGGGGCCGCGCGTGGGCCCCCAAGGCGCCGCGACGAGGCGACGGGAGGGGGGGCCGCGCACGGGCCCCCGAGGGCGGCTCGACGGGCGACGGGAGGGGCCGCGCATGGGCTCCCAATGCGTCGCGACGAGGCGACGGGAGGGGGCGGTGCGTGGGCCCCCAAGGCGTCGCGACGAGGCGACGGGAGGGGGCGACGCGCCGGCCCCCAAGGTGACGCGACGAGGCGACTGGAGGGGGGGGACGCGCGGGCCCCCAAGGCGCCGCGATGAGGTGACGGGAGGAGGATGACGGGGGGCAGCGCGCAGGTCCCCGGGGGCGCCACGACGGGCAGGAAACCGCCGCACGCCTCGGGGCGCACGGCGGGCAGAAAACCGCTGCACGCCCCGAGCGCACGGCGGGATGAAAAACGCCGCGCGCTCAGGAAGAAAGGGTCGCACGCCCGAGGCGCGCGACAGCAATAGAACAGCGGAAGCATCCGGTGGGGCCCACCCACAGGATCGACCCAAGAGGGTCGACCTACTCTGATAGCATGTCAGAATCAAGAAGTGCAAAAGAAGAATGACGAAAGAGGGAGGTTTCACTAGCAGCTGTTGGCATACACATAGGAAACCCTAATTGGGTTGTACTCGCTATAGAGTACCCCACTGCAGGCTAGACAATAATAGCATTCTGACACCACCAAGTCCTTGATGTGCTGGAACATGTCGTTGTTGACCGATTGAAGGATTAGGTCATACAGCACCGCGCTCTTCTCAATCCACCGATCGCAAGCGTCGCCTTCCTCCGGCATCTTCTCCTCACCCATTGCAAGTTTCAGCAACTTGTAGCGTTTAAACGCACTCCGCATCTGCCCGCTCCATTCCTCATAGTTGGAGCCATCCAATGCCTCGATCTTGGATAGTGGCGACTCATTCCTCTTTTCAGCTGCATCTCCACTCCCTTGGCTCATTTCCTCTGCTCACAAGTTTCAGCTCCCCCCTTTGCTGGTTATGATGTAGATTCACAAAATTTTCACAAGTGACAGCGCCAACGAAATTTCAGCAGAGTTTCCCCTTAACGAAAGTCACATACAGCCTCCAGAACTCCACTTAGGCACGCCCACAGGCCAAGGTGGGTCTAGAAGGGTCTTCACACTTCGGTAGACTCCCCACAAGGTCCTCAATCAGCTCTGATACCACTTGTTAGAGACTAAGGATGGAGTCTACGAAGATTAGGGGCCTAAATTTCTCAAAATCGTCGGGCCTAGTTTCAGGACAGAAAAGTCGAGTTCACAAGAAATGCCGTCAACAAAAAGGTCACTGTCCAAACTTCGTCAAACTGAAATATGTTGTAGCCTTAGTCTGTGACTACAATTTCCAATTTGAATCGTACAATAAGGTTAAGTATTTCTTGAGTTATGAATTTTGGCGCATTAGGGGGTATGCTGCCATAGAATCTTAGCTCAATCACAAAGTAACTTAAGTTCACACAAGAAAGTTGAAGTAGCTGAAACCAAGTAGAAGGGGATGAGGAGGACAAGAGAGAAGGTCCCAAGGGATTCCCCAACCAAAGAAACCCCATGTCACACAATTCCCTCTCTCTAGGCAACCCCAAATTTGACTTTTGTCACTTTCCCAACCTCCACAATCCACCTCACCCAAGTTGGCCACACTTGCCAACCTGGTTTGGCTTCTCCCAACCACTTGGCAGCATCTACAGTGATGTTGACAAATTTCCCAACCCCCAAAAGTCTACACCCTTTATGGTTTCAACCCCACAACTTCCCATAATGACCACAACCAAATATCAAAAGTATACGAACTTCTAACGTTCGTAACTTTCTTGATCGTGCCCCGATTGAAGCAATACTTGGTTCGTCGGAAAGATCTTGAGCAAAGGACTCACTTCAGATATCTACTCAAGCCAAATAACATTTCCACACACTCAGAAAATCCAAACCATACAAAACACATATTCTTGCACACGCGCACACCACGCATGCAACGCTCGAACATATGATGGGAGGCAGACAGACATGAATGCAAATGATAGCATCACACAACAGAAGAAAGAATATGTATTCAAGTAATGGAAGAAAATAGGAAATACGATGGGTCGTTGCTTCAAGCGCAAGGTCGCCAACGAAAAGCACAACAATGACAGCTCACTTGGTTCTCAGCATTAATTGTCAACACTATTAGTCTTGACACGTATTAGCCTAGCTCCTAAACGCCTTTCTAATACTGCCAGCACTCTCCTCAGGGTCACCTCCAAGGGTCCCTATGTGCCTGACTAACGTCAACCCCTATCCAAGGGTCCGAGTGTGTTGAGAGAGCAACTTGGATGTTGTCACAGCAGGCGTTCCTTCTACGCGTTGTCAAAACCTCGAACAACGGTAGCATTTGTGAGAGTACGACGGCTTATGCCAGCTATGCTTGCTTTCCTTTACTTTATCATGCTATTTCTAGCATATGATCATCATATGCATGCATGAATTGCTTGATTTCCTAGGCTAGGTGCTTTCCTATATTATAGTTATAGCACCAAGCTAGGTTGCGTGCACTGAATTCTGGCCTTTTCGGTTGCCACCGAATTGCCTACTTCGAATTCGGTAAGGATCTGTTCGGGACGCTACGCGACCCGCGGAAACTTCGCGTAACACCTGGTTACGCGGCCTTATGTCGAGCCTATATATAGCCTCGTGTTGTACCCAGGTGATCATTCAATTCGACTCAATTCTCATTCTCTTTTCTGAGCTCGATCCTAGATCCACACACTTGGTAATCAGAGCGGGTTTTCACGCGAGGTCTTCAACTGCTTAGTTCCGGCCTTCCGGCCTTAGAAACCGCGGGGGCGACGACGAAAGCGCCGATACGGGTATGTAACACCAGTTCCGCGCAATTTTTCTAAGATCCCATCGATTCGGTTTTCGAACACCCCCTCAGATTTACTGGTGGAAAGGTTGGAGTTTCGACCGTTCGATCGAGTTTCATCTCAACGGCTCAGATAATTTTGCCCTAAAAAGGTTGGAATTTGGAGCGTCGGATTGATTTTTGTCAAACGTTATATATGTTGTTGTGTTTGTTTAGGCTACAATGGGTTAGCCTATAGAGGGTACACAATTCTAGGGTTAGGCATTTGTACTGTTTTCACTGCTAGTCCATTCATTCCTGTTCCGTTATTCCAACAATTTTCTCCTCAACTGCCAAGATCGGGCGCGAATTTCGGTCAAGCGAGATTTACGCGACCTACAGAATTCGCGCTCGTCGATCCTATAGTCAACTTGACTCGCAGTAAGTCGACCAGCACCTAGAATTCGATTATTTCTGTCACGCATCTTCCTGTAAATCGCCAAATGGAGGGAAAAGGAGATATTTCAGTACAGAAAATGGCAGAGTTACGTGCTGAGCATAAGCAAATACATGCGGCACTCCCACGACTCCAAAAACTCCTTGTAAACCAGTCGGCAACCGCCACGGCAGCAGCGACAACAGTAGCAGCAGCAGCGGCGGCAACACCGACAATTCTACATGCGACAACGGCAGCAGCTACAATGAAGCCGAGGCTACCGGAGGCGTTCAATCCTACAGTAAAAAGGAATGACGATCGTCGATTTGTAGCTGAACTCGAAATTTACTTCGAAGTTGTTGGATGCACGACCCCGACAAAAGACGCAATGCGCATACGGCTCGCAGCAACACTGTTACGAGGCCCAGCTCTAGAGTGGATCAACAACAGAATAGTCCACGGTGAGGGGACGTGGGCGCAGTTTCCGGCAGCACTGATTGAAAAGTTTGACACGTTGAACAGTAGCTACTTCGGAAAACGACGCAACAAGCCAACTAGTGGCATGGGGCGATTGGCACCACCCACGACTGCCGACCCGATGGAGAACAACGAGGGCGATGTGGAGCAGCGGCTAGCAAATAATGAGACGTGCAAATTTTGCGGCGCTACAAGAGATCGTATTTTGGGGTGTTGGAAAATGAAGAGAAGGTATGCGGAGCAGAAGGACAAGAACACTGCGGCACCCCCGAAGCTGAAAACGGACAACGTGGCAACTTCAGAGAGGGCGAAAAAAGGAGAATATGGTGGCGCAAATTTAAAACGTCACGATCAGCGGGCACAAGGGGAAATCGCCGAGACTAATGGAGGATCCGCGAAACAAGACCTTGCGCCGACCGGGAAACTCCAGCCGTATACCCCGACAAGTAAGAATATTACTTCTCGTGGGTTTCAAGCCTTGATTAAGGGAGAGTCAAAAATTAAACCGGTACCGGGTATTATGGGGACCCTTCTCCAGAGCGCCAATACGGGTCGAGCGTTCCGATGAGTTAATATTCTCTCCCAGCAGCACTGTTTAAAGGCTCCCTGTTCCCCACAGATGAAGCCTACACAGCTGCAAAGGCTTAGTGGAAGGTTCCAGGCCCAAGAGAAGCCGAATCGGCCTCGGATAAATCGTTCTAACCTTTCTCAGTTGAAAACTGATACTGAAGCTGCATCTTCGAGCGCAGGACCTAGGGATAACATATTCGACGTACCATCTACGGATACTCGGAGCAGCAGCAACCACTAGTACTCGAGGTGATCTGCAACGAGCGTCGCCTCCAGGCCTTGGTGGACAGTGGTGCGCCCTTATCGGTGAGCGACCGCGGGACGTTGGAGAAAATTGGAGAATCCTCATAAGAAACCTTGTTTACAGCAACGATGGTGGACGATACAAAACTTCCCATCCACAGCAAGTCAACACTGCAGCTGCAGATAGGGACTTTGAGGTGGAAGTCGACATTGGCGACCACGAACATCAAGGGATTAGATTTCATCTTGGGGCGAGATTTTCTAAAGCGGTTCAACCCGAGATTGACTGGGTCAACCGGATAACGTGCATCTACAACAACGGGAAACGAGTGCAGCTGCGAAGCTGGACTGATACAGGGAGCGTTCCTGAAACGACACTGGCACAGATCGAACGGACAATAAACAGGAGTAACACGGGTTACTTAGCACTGGTTATGGCAGCAACAGAGGAGGAGGGCTTGGAGCAGTACAAGTATATAATGCCCGATGACCTACCCGCAGGCGTACCTCCAGCACGCACCCACGAGCACGAGATCGTGGAGGAACCAGGTGCAAAACAGCTCGCGTGCACCATACCGACTGAGTCCGACTAAACTGACAGACATGAAAAAACAGATAGAGTATCTACTGGACAGAGAACTGATCCGCCCATCCACCTCTCCCTACGGTGCACCAGTTTTCCTCACTCCAAAGCCAGACGGTAGTTTACGGATGTGCATCGACTACCGCGCACTGAACAAACAGACATCACTGACTACAACGCCAGTACTCATCCTACCAGGTCCAGACAGAGACTATGTGGTGTAAGCAGACGCTAGTGACCAAGCGGTCGGAGCAGTACTGATGCAGCATCACGAACGCAGTTTGCAGCCTATCGCCTACCTCAGTAAGAAACTACACGGAGCAGTACTAAACTACCCCATTCACGACAAGGAAGCATTAGCAATAGTCATAGTCTTCAACGCGTGGAGGTGTTACCTAGAGGGAGCCAAGACTACAGTCTATACTGACCACTGCAGTCTCAAATACCTGAAGTCGCAGCCGACGTTCTCACGACGACAGGTGCGGTGGGTGGACTTCCTGGAAACTCACTTCCACAACGACATCGTCTACAAGCCTGGGCTACACAACAAGGCAGACGCATTGAGCCACCCTGGACATGTAGCAGGCATCCAGCTCGACGGGATGAACCCTCTGCTCAATGGTCTATTCCAACATGGGTACTCCGTGGACGCACAGATCGCTACAGCGCAGACTAAGAAGCTGTTACAGTGGGAGAAAGACCTAGCTATAAGGAAGGGTTTAGGAAAGATTTGGGTACCGAATTACGCCCCGCTACGGCAGATCCTATTGGATGAGTTTCACGACGTACCATACGCGGGACATTTCTGGAGCAAAAAGACGTCAGCAAGGATAGCGAAGTATTACTACTGGCCCGGGATGGCAGCAGACCTGCATCAGTTCGTCACCTCTTGCGACACGTGCCAGCGGATGAAGAGTAGCAAGCAGAAAAAAGCAGGGTTACTTTAGCCTCTACCCGTACTGGAGCAGCCATGGCAGGTCGTTAGCCTCGACTTTATCACAGGACTTCCTTCGACCTCACGGGGGCACGATTCCATCCTCGTAGTAATCGATAAGTTCTCCAAAATGGGTCGTTTCATACCGACCAACGCCACAGCTACAGCTGAAGCAACTGCTCGCCTTTTCTTCGACCGCATCATCACCATCCACGGCATCCCCGCTACACTCATCTCAGACAGAGACCCAAAATTCACTAGTAATTTCTGGAAGAAGCTCATGGGACTGTTGGGGACAAAGCTTGCAATGTCTTCAGCATACCACCCCCAGACTGACGGACAGACAGAGTGACTCAATCAAGTGGTTGAACAGTTACTGCGCACACCTTGCAAGGACGACGTCAGCCACTGGGACACACAGTTACCGACCCTAGAGTTCGCTTACTACAACGCATCACATGCGGCCACAGGGAAAACTCCTTTCTTCCAATGTTACGGACGGGAACCATTCATACCACAGCAGCCAACCACACCGGCACACGTCCAAGCCGCACATGACTTTGTCACCACCATGCAATAGCTATGGGAAAAGACTCAGCGACGTCTCACAACGATGCAGAACTCCCAGAAGCAGTTTGCCGATCATCAGCGACGTGATCACTCAGTAGCAGTCGGAGATCAGGTGCTTCTTGACACGCGCAACTTGAACCTGTCTCACCTCCCATCCAAACCCCGGCCTCGCTTCTATGGTCCTTTTCTCGTTGAGGCACAGGTGACACCAGTTACATTCCGCTTGCGCTTACCTACTACTTGGAAGCTTCACAATGCTTTCCATGTGCAACTACTGAAACCCTACAAGGACCCCAACCAACAGTTCTAGGGACGGCATCTACCGCCACCTCCACCTGTTCTTGTGCAGGATGAACCCGAGGACGAGATCGAACGCGTTCTCTCTCATCGGCGCCGCGGCGGCAAGACCCTCGAGTTCTTGATACGCTGGAAGGGATACGTGTCAAACATTATATGTGTTGTTATTGTGTAGGCTATAGTGGGTTAGCGTTTAGGGGGTACACAAAGTTAGGGTTTGCTATTTGTACTCCAACTCTCATAGTGCAATCACTTCTCTCGTTCTAACAATACGACCCCACTGAGGACAGTTGGATTGCAAAAGCTGATATGGGCAATGCACGCCGTGCTCTCAAGGACTATCTTGTCATGTAGGGTGTATCTCATGCCACCCAACTTTGAAGGGGGGACGTGTGAGAGTACGACGGCTTATGCCAGCTATTTTTGCTTGTGTTAACTTTATCATGCTATTTCTAGCATATGATAATCATATGCATGCATGAATTGCTTGATTTCCTAGGTTAAGCGCTTTCCTATATTTTATTATAGTTATAGCACCGAGCTAGGTTGCGTGCACCGAATTCTGGCCTTTTTGGTTGCCACCGAATTGCCTTCTACCGAATTCGGTAAAGATCTGTTCAGGACGCTACGCGACCTGCGGAACCTTCGCGTAACGCCTGGTTACGGGCCTTGTGTCGAGCCTATATATAGCCTCGTGTTGTACCCAGGTGATCATGCAATTCGACTCAATTCTCATTCTTTTTTCTGAGCTCGATCATAGATCCTCACAGCATTGTTGCAGCAAGCGCGGGAGGAAGAATCCACCCGAGTACATTTTAAAACAAACAAGAACAAGCAGTCAAATTCATTCTGCTCCTACCCTGATGTAAGTTTTTTAAGTTCACACCTCGTATCGCAAATATATTTTCAGGTTCCCTCCTTTTCCTTTCTTTACATGGCGCACACCCGATGCGTCGTCGAAAGATTTCGAGTTCGCGTGCGAACTATGTTGACGATGCCGATCCGAGGATTGCACTTCACGCCAATCTTGAACGGTTAAGATCTTTCCGTTTGAAGCTGTGCGAGGTTACTCAGCTCGATCCGCGAGCTGAATTGGACTGATTGCCTGAACCGAGTTTCAGCGCTTCGAGCAGTTCAAAATCACAACAGTCATCGAAGCAGAACTCGCAACGTGTGCCTCGCTTCTCGAGGCATGAACACCCATGTATGAGAGCTGTTATTTTTGTTCAGAACGTAAGTAACCGAACTCACGCTTCGATTGCTTCACTGGTCTTGCCACCAGCGCAACTCACAATTCGCGAGCAAGTGCTCGCGCCTCGTCAAAATGAACACGCTGCGCGGACAGCGACAAATCAGAGACCTTCAACTGTTGCAGCTCGAGCAACTGCTCGCTCAAACGCATCAGTAGCTGACACTTCGAACACTAGCCAAACGCAGCAGTAGAAACTATCGTAGCGCGAACATCTGCTGAGTCACCAAATTAGCTCGCTAAAAAACGCAAGTCAAACTTGCTCGTTGAACACTGCCAGCTGCTCCCATTGGTCGAGACTGGAGTTGACTTAACCTTGATTGTGTCAGACTCACCGCTCAACTCAGTTGTACTTAGAAAACCTGAACCATAACCTTAAAACGGCAAAATGAATTACAGAAAAGTATTTATGTAATCAACAAGCTCGCCTCGCGACGCAAGAAGCTTCTCCAACAATGATGATGTCACCTCCTGCCATCGCAAGCACCCCGCACACTCCTCAACACATATCTGCCAAGGACAAAAGGAAAGGCACAATCATGAGTTGCATGACTCATCGTAGAGGCACTTTATATTAGGACAGAGTACATTTCCCAACTATCAGACCAATCCAGCCGAGTCCAAACAATAATCCTACAATATGATTATGGAGGAACAAGTGAACATCGCTCCCACCTTGACTACGAGCTTCTTCTTCCGAGCACAACCAAATCTCCTCCCGGGTTTATCACAACTCACGAGAATGATCTATTGCGCTTCTTCGCTGATCTTGACCGGATTATCACCCCAAGATCGCCATCGTTGCGCGACAAAGCCGCGATAACTTCAACAAATGATACCTGGATAGTTGTTGCGGGCAACACATGGTGGGATCAACGACTTTCATTAGCTTGTTGGGGTCCATCGGCATCCTTCCCTGAATCTCCATCACTTCCTCCAGAAGCCGTAACAGAAGAAGATCCATACTGGGCAACGAGCGGCACCGGCGGTGGCGGACCTTCTCGTCTGGATCAAGCACTCTACGAGCCAACACCAGAGGAAGAAGAAGAGCTAGAAGGAATGATATACAACTTCATTGGAGTACAACTAGCCGAATGACCCGAACCTATCGAAGAGCCGCCACCACCAGAAAAAGGACCACACTTCTGTCAATCACGGGTGACGAATATCTCCTCCACCGAGTCCTGATAGAGGGACTCTCTGCCTCCAAATGGCCGACACGAGTCAGCCTTAGCAACTTCTGCCCATCACCGATGATTCCATCCACGTCGCCGACACAAGCGACGTCATCGGCGTCACAAAAGCTGATCTTCGCCAAGCTTCTACATGAGCCTTCGCATCAGATGTATGATCCGCTGCCGACAAAGGACCTGCAATACCGCAACAAGTAGAAGAAGAAGGACAAAATCATGATTCTGGTGCACCGTCGGTTATCGCGCCAGACCCGACATTTGGCATCAGCGACTCGGCCATCCCTCACAAGCAACTCTCAAGAACTCAATTGCCGCCGAAGTTACAAATGGACTACTCCTACATAACGGCAAGACCCTCAAGATAACCTCAGATGATCCGTCGTGCACCATCTGTCCCACTGCATCACTCTCTCATCATCCTTTCCCAGATTTGCCTCCAAGCTACAAGCAATACGATCTGCTCAAAAAAGTCTACAGGGACTTCATGATCCTGTGCCAAAGCGGACTTGATGGTGAATAGAATACGATGACCTTCATCGACGCCAGCATACGCTATATCTGGGCCTCCAACATCGATAGTCGTTCACGCGCTTTTGACTGCTTCGTGTTATGTATGAACTGAGCCGAGCGCCAGCTAGGGCTAAAACTGAAAACCTTCTAGATTGACGGGGGCATGAAATATTTTTCCAATAAGTTCAAGGACCTCTTTGCCAAGAAGGAGATTCCGTCAGAATCCCAACCACTTACCACTGGGATAAAAGAGCTTGTTTGTGTAGCGGGTGAGTGCGACTATAACCCCCCAGACCAACGTGCCTGTAACCCTTCCCTATGATCAATCGGGGATCACCAGTAGGCCTTTTACACCCCCCCACACTGGATGCCCAAAGTGCTCACACTGGGATTCGAATCCGAGACCTTCGCTCTAATAACATGTCATAATCCTAGCCACTAGCTACTGGGATAAAAGGGCTTGTTTGTGTAGCGGGTGAGTGCGTCTATAGCCTCTAGGCCAACGTGCCTGTAACCCTTCCCTAGGATCAATCGGGGATCACCAGTGGACCTCTGACACATTCAACACCTGGTGTCTCTGCCATATGCACATGAGCAGCAAGGAGTAATAGAAAGGACAAACATGAGCTTTGCAACAAGGATGAGGGCCTTGATGAAGTAGTCAGCCATCCCAACTAGGCTCTGACCGTTTGCCATGGACCACGCTGTTCGGTTGCACAACTTGCTGTCGTTACGAAGCTTGAAAGACAACATCTCACCTTACAAGGTTTGGGTCAGAAAAATCTGACAAGCGTCCTCTCCAAGTGTTCGGCTCCATGGTACAGTACAGACCCACAATTTCCGGACCGGAAAATTCACAGATCAAGCACGCCAAGGCATTCACCTTGGGATCTCAAAGGAATTCAAGGCTTGGATTGTACTAGAATACGTGACAGATGAAGTGACAAAATCACGTAATTGCAATCTTCTACAGGAAGCTGACGCTCCCACTGTACAAAACACACCACGAAGTTGATGAGGCATGGGAAACAATCTTCACAAGCCACCACAGCTTTGCAACAGCACAAGACAAAGATGACGTGGCTGACGATGCAGCGGAATTTCGGGCCAACAAACATTATCTGAACATCCCCCTTACAAGCTCGCTCCAAACCTCGACCTTCATACCTACTTTTCAATGTGATACAACTTGTGAAGTCCACAACTACACTAGCATAGCACGCCAATCTCCGAATGTGGAATTACCATCACCAGATTCTTCGCAAGATATATCAAAATGAACAAGAGTGATTGAACTAGGAAAGAGTTGGGTACAAGTAGAAAACCCTAAACTTACTATACCCCATAGTAACTACCCCACTACAGCCTAAACAAACTGTAGCAGATATAACATTTCACACACCCCCATAGGCAAAGTGGGGGAGAGCAAGGGGTCACAAGACCAGTCAAGAAAGGCAAAGCAAGCTCAAGGATCACAACGTCACCACACTCACTGAGCACAAGGAAAGGGCCACAAGGCCAGTTCATATGCAAAGGCATATACGTAACACAAACATCACAGCGATCTCCACCTAGCAAAGCAAGCATGCAGGTATATGTATATATATAGATCACAGTACAAGTAAAGCCTACAGCAAGTGAAGAAAAGTGGGCACAAGCCCTAGCACAGTGCAGAAACGCTGATGATCACCAGACTGAAGTGCCTTGGTGAATATATCAGCAGTGTTGGCCCGAGTGGCCACGTAACGCAGACGAAGCTGACCACGCTGCTGCAACTCTCGAGCCAGGAAGTAACGTAGAGCGATGTGCTTTGTTCTGTGCTCTAGTCTGTGCTCCTCACACAAGGCAATGGGAGCCTTGTTGTCGACGTACAGCACTTGAGGAGAACGAGGCCGCTCTCCCAGGTCGGTCAGCAGGTAGGCGAGCCAGCGTAACTCCTGTGTAGCCATGGCAGCGGCGTAGATCTCAGCCTCACAACTGGAGCTGAGAACTGAAGACGAGCGTGTAGAACGCCAAGAGACAAGAGCCAGAGCCAACACTAAGGTGTAACCCTGTGACAACCGATGAGTAGCCTGGTCATCAGCCCAAGAAGCGTCTGAGTGCCCAGTGAGGACAACTGAGCTCCTCCCTCCAAGCACGAGCCCCATGCCTGATGTACTGCACAGGTAGCGGAGTACCCTCTTTGAAGCATCCCAGTGCACCTTTCGATGCCGACCAGGAGCCACGTAGCAAGCCAGAAGGCCAAGAGGGTACGCGAGGTCAGGACGAGTGCAAAGCATTAGGTACATGAGGTAGCCAACTAGCTCTGGGCAAGGACCACTCGGCTCTACGGACTCGTCCAAAGGTGGAGCTGAGAGCGAGTGACTTGTAGCCAGAGGAGTGGCCTGTGCTGAGGACCAGATGAAGCTGAAGCACTGAAGGACCTGCTGCACCATGTGTGACTGAGTCAGTGTAATGGTGCTGCGTACTCTGTCCCGGGTGATCTGCAAGCCAACGTAGCTACGCAGCTCACCCAGGTCTGTGCACATGTGTCTCTTCTGTAGCTCCGACTTCACCAGGGCGAGAGCCTCAGTGTTAGTAGTGGCAAAGACCAAGTCGTCGACGTACACGAGGATGTAGAACGGCGGCAGCGAAGTGTCGGTGCACAGAAACAGCGACGGGTGAGCAGTAGAGGGCGCAAACCCAAAGAGCCGCAAGTGTAGTCCTCGGTGTGTCATGCCACTCACGTGGCGCCTGGCGGAGACCGTAGACCGGCCGCCGGAGACTCCACTGGGTACCAGGAGGAAACGACCCAGTGAAGCCAGGAGGGCGGCGCAGCCAGATCTCCTCGTGCAGGCTGCCCTGCAAGAAAGCTGTGCTGAAGTCAAGAGAGTGAAGCTCGAAGTCACGCTGAGCGGCAACGTGCAGTAGTACCCAAAGAGTGGTCATCTTCGGGGCCGGGGAGAAGGTCTGGAAGAAGTCTACTCCCTCTCGCTGAATGAAGCCTCGAGCAACGTAACGAGCCTTGAAGACAGGCGAAGAACCCGGCGGCCGCTTCACCCGGAAAATCCACATGCCACTGACGATGTTCACCCCAGGTGGGGGAACCTCGTCGATGTAAGTGCTAGTGGAATTCAAGGATGCCATCTCTAAGTCCATGGCTGATTGCCACTGAGAGGAGTACTCACCCGCGATCGCCTCAGCGTAAGAGCGCGGGGTCAGGATGTCTGGTGCATCCGGGTCTCCCTTAGGTGCAATCAGCATGGACACGTCATGAGGTACAGGAGCGGCAAAGCACTCAAACTCCTCCTGCCTGTCCTCAAGGACGTCCGTGCCTAGGGCACACTCTCCTCCGACGGACAGAGGACAGATAGACTCAGACTCAGCAACAAGACTCGCGGCGTAATCTAGACGAGAATGTGCAGCAAATTCAACAAGCTTAGCAACTAAGGCAGACGCAGCAGTGGACTCAAAGGAAGGGTTAGTGACAGCCGTGGCCAAGAGACGCGTCACAATAGGATTAGCAGCACGAAGAGAGTCAAACTCCGGGTCAGCAATGGCATGAAGGGAGGACGCAGGAGGAGAAGGTAGAGGGATACGCTGTGGAGCAGTGGAAAGATGAAGCGTCATCTGGTGAGTGCCCGGGACAGCAGGAGGACGCTGACGCGGGACACGGCGACCAGTGCGAGCAGCACGAACAGGCAACGCAGAACGAGACTCATGCGACACAGGGCGAGACGCAGGCTCACGACGCTCCGTAAGACCTCCTGTCGGACCAGTGTAGGGAGAAGGAACAGGGAGTGGCGAGGCAGGCTGTAACTGTGACTGCGACTGGACAGGCGCTGGACACTCTAAGGAGGGAGCAGGACAAGGAGGAGGCGGCTAAATAATAACATGCTGAAGGAGCGGAACGAAGTACGGCTGTGGCCATGAAGCGCCCCCAGAACCAGCAGAGACAGCACCAGAACCTCCAGCAGCAGCTCCAACTCCAGCAGCACCACTAGCAGCTCCAGTAGTGCCAACCCCAGTACCCCCAGCAGCACCAGCTCCAGCCGCACCGTCGGCTCCAGCACCTACAGGAGGACGAGCGTCAGCACCCCCAGCTCCAGCCCCTGCAACACCGATGCTAGGGTCAGCAGCTAGACCAACTCTTGTAGGCCAAGCGGCCTCAGCTCCACCGGCAGCTCCAGCAGCTCCAGCACCTCCAGCTCCAACTCCAGCACCAGCAGACCCTCCAGCAGCTCCAGCACCAGCAGCACCTCCAGTAGCACCAGCTCCAGCTCCAGCTCCACTAGAACCCCCAGTCCCAGCAGCTCCAGGACCGCCTGTACGAGCACCTACAGGACCAGAGGCTCCTGTACCTCCAGCAGCACCAAGGCCTTAAGCGGGCGGCACCCCAGTGCTAGGAGCGTCGCTGCGAAGACTGCAGCGTCGATCGTACCACTCACTCAGCCGCTATGGGGAGGGAGGCTCCGGGCGCGACACAGCACCTGCAGCACCACCAGCTCCAACTCTGGCAAAACCCCCAGCTCGAGTATCCCCATGCTGGAGGCTGCAACGCTGAGAGTACCACTCACGCAGCTGCTGTGAAGTGGGAGTGCCACCAAGCGCAACACGCTCAGTCTCAGCTCCCCCAGGCTCAGCACCGCCAGTCTCAGCACCCCCAGGCTCAGCACCCCCAGTCTCAGCACCCCCATGCTCAGCACCCCCAGGCTCAATACCCCTAGACTCAGTACCCCTAGACCCAGCACCCCCAGACGCAGTACCTCGCGCAAGTCCTGAGTCGACAGCTACCTCGACAGGCTCGACCGGGTCTACGTGGGAAACACCTGAGGGATCAGGACCCTGGGGAGGGAGGGGGTCTACCAAAGCAGCATCTGGCGTGAGGAAGAGCGGCGGAGGGGGGAGCGGGCCAGTGCGGTAGGGGAAGAGACGGTAAAAGGGGACCGACTCGTCAAACGTGACGTCCTGAGAGGGCAGGACACGGCGCGAGGTGGGGTGGTAAAACTGCCAGCCAGGCGCGTCAGGGACAAAGCCAAGGAAGACACAGGGAATGGCACGGGAGGAGAGTTTGTCCGTGGACGTATTGCGGATAAAGGCTCGACATCCCCACACCCGGAATACCAGCGCATCGCCAACCTTCCCCGTCCAAGGCAGTGTGGGCGAGGTCTCCGGAGCAGAGACACGGGGCCAGAAGTTGAGCTGATGCGCAGCATACTGCACTGCAAATGGCCACAGGAAATGGGGGGCAGCCGCATGGATCATGTAGGTACGAGCAACCTCCATGACTAAGCCAATGCGGCACTCAGCAACCCCATTATGCTGTGGAGAGGCCGGAAGTGTGAACTTTTGGCGGATGCCGTGCTCCGCACAGTAGGCTGCCAAGAGGTCGGAGGAAAACTCACCACCTCTGTCCGAGTGCAGACGCAGGACGGGAAAGTCCGGCTGGAACCGCTCGCGAAGCTGGAGACGAGCAGCACGGATCCAAGGGATAAAAAAATCAGGGACCTCACCCTTGGTGCACAAGGGGAAGACCGTGGTGTAGCGCGTGTAGTCATCGACGACCAACAGGAAGTACCGCTCGTGGCCCTGTCCACGGACGCGGGCTGGGCCCCACACGTCCAGATGGAGAGTCTGCAGGGGAGCCACTGTGGGAAGGAACGAGGAGGAGTGAGGAGTGGCTCGCTGCCGCCCCTCGACATAGGGAAGACAGGGAGGAGCAGGCGAGGGTGGGAGGGGAGGAAGAACCTTGGGAAGACCAGAGACAAGGTACCGGGAGTGCATACCATGAAGGCGCTGCACTGAGGGGTGACCAAGGCGGTGGTGCCAGAGGACGGTCTGGTGCGACAGGGTGCGACACGAGTAGGGGGCGGACAACTGACCTGACGCAGACGCAGACGCCGCTACTTGAGGAGACTCAGTGTGTGTACAAGTCCGACCCCGGCTGCCGAGTGAAGGTATCCAGGTGACGACCCGTCTAGGCACACGTGCATTGTGTCACACGCTCGTAGGCAGGGGTGAACTGGTGAACACCTGCGTCCTGGAGCGCAGAACCCACCACCAAGCTCGTAGAGAACAAGGGGAGGTAGAGGCCCGATAGTGTGACGGACGGGAGAGCAGTGGTGGAGGTCTCAAGGACCGGACCCCCGGAAGGGTCAGCCAGGGAGACAGCAACCGGTCTAGGGAGCTGCTCTAGGGCAGTGTGGTCGCGAAAGAAACAGCGGGAAGCACCTGAGGCCAGTGTGAAGGTATGCAGTGCCTCAGTAGACGTAGTACCTGGAGGCGCAGACTGACAAGCACCTGAAGCAGCAAACTCACGAGCGCCTAGAGCAGCAGCCTCACCAGCACCTCGAGTAGGAGACGCACGAGCACCTAGAGCAGTAGTCTCACCGGCACCTGGAGCAACAGACTGGATACCGGGGTCAGGCGGCACACACAGGTGACAGGCTCCCTTGACACTAGTAGACAATGCATACATTGCAGTGAGAATAGCATCATAGTCAAGAGCAAAGATAGCTACCCTCTGCCTAAGCAGCTCCACCCAATTGGGGAGCTCAGCGTCATCGCCGAACTCTGTACGCCAAGCATCGCTCGGACTGGCAAAGCAGCGAGAATCTGTGTGACCAGGCGTTCCGCAAGACTGACCAGTCCGGACACCCGTGCTAATAATGTACGGGCAGCTAGCAGTATTGAGCGACCCTCTACTCTGAGCGTACCACTCACGAAGCTGCTGGGGCGAACGAGTATCGCGGAGATGACGCTGCTGCTGTACCAGGCCACTACAAGAAACTCCCGAACTACCCACTCCAGGACGACTCCCACTACTGCCACCCCGACAACCCCAACTGACGTACCACTCACGAAGTTGCTGGGGCGTGAGGGACACACGCGGACAGACCTGGAGCTGCATCTGGCCACGCTAGGAGCAGCGTAGAAGCAGTAGCATCAAGAGCAGTAGTAGCAGTAGCAGCAGTAGTAACAACAGTAGCAGTACGGGTAGGGTAGGGCTCACTAGTGGTGGGAAGGGCAGGCGCACGACGGAGGCGACTGCGGGGCCGCTACAGCGGCAGGGCGGGGCCGCGACCGCGGCGGGGAGCTCCGCGACAGTTGCTGCAGGGCGGGACCGGGCCGCGACGGCAGCTGCTGCAAGGGCGGCTGCTCCAGGGCTCAAGGGCGGTTGCAGGTGCGGCTGCTCCAGGGGCCAGGGGCGGCTGCTGCAATGGTGGCTGCTGCAGGGGCAGCTGCTCCAAGGGCCAGGCGCGGGGCGACGTGGCGGGCAGGGGGCGACGGCGCGTCAGCAGCTGGGCGCGGCCGCATCATGAGAGGGGCGCGGCCGCGTCAGCAGTAGGGCGTGGCCGCGTTAGCTGCAGGGCTGGCAGGGCCGCGTCACGGAAGGGCGGGGCCGCGTCCGCGTTGGCGGAAGGGCTGGGCCGCGACGCGGTAGGGTGGGGCCGCGTCAGTGACAAGACGGGGCCGCGTGTGCGGCCTGACGGGGCCGCGAGAGCGACCTGACGAGGTCGCGCGCTGGCCTGACGGGCCTGCAGAGGCTGCGTGCGGGCGGCGAGGGCCTGCAGGGGCGGCGGGCGGTCGGGCAAAGGCTGCGCGCGGGCGGCGAGGGCCTGACGGGCCTGCAGAGGCGGCTCGGGGGCCTGACGGGCCTGCAAGGGCGGCGAGGGGGCCTGACGGGCATGCAGAGGCCGCTCGGGGGCCTGACAGGCCTGCAGGGGCGGCTTGAGGGCCTTACTAGCTTGCAGGGGCAGCGCACTGGCCTAGGGCAGCAGGAGGCACTGCGAGGGCTGCAAGACGGCGCGCAGGCAGAACGAAGGGCGGGGCGCGCGGGGGCGCACTAGCAGAAAAAGGGTGCACGAGGGCGCACGAGGGTGTACGTAAGGTAGGGCGCACGAGGGCGCTTCTAGCGGAATAGTGGGCCTGTAGTAGTAAGCGGTCTTGTGAGAGTACGACGGCTTATGCCAGCTATGCTTGCTTGCCTCTACTTTATTATGCTATTTCTAGCATAGGATAATCATATGCATGCATGAATTGCTTGATTTCCTAGGCTAGGTGCTTTCTTATATTTTATTATAGTTATAGCACCGAGCTAGGTTGCGTGAACCGAATTCTGGCCTTTTCAGTTGCCACCAAATTGCCTTCTACCGAATTCGGTAAGGGTCTGTTCGGGACGCTACGCGACCCGCGGAACCTTCGCGTAACACCTGGTTACGGGGCTTTGTGTCGAGCCTATATATAGCCTCGTGTTGTACCCAGGTGATCATATTCAATCTCATTCTCTTTTCTGATCTCGATCCTAGATCCTCACACTTGGTAATCAGAGCGGGTTTACACGCGAGGTCTTCAACCGCTTAGATCCGGCCTTTAAAAAACCCCAGGGGGGACAACGAAAGCTCTGATACGGGTATGTAAAACCAGTTCCGCACTATTTTCTAACGTCCCCCTCGAACCGGTTTTCGAACACTCCTCAGGTCCAGTAGCGAAAAAGTTGGAATTTCGACCGTCGGATCGATTCGAATCTCAACGGCCCTGAGAATTTCGCCCAAAAACGTTGGATTTTGGAGCGTCGGATCGAATTTCTTCTCAATGGCCAAGATCAGACGCGAATTTCGACAAATGGAGAATAACGCGACCTACAGAAATAGCCCTCGTCATTTCTGCAGTCAACTCGACTCACAGTAAGATGACCAGCACCTGAAATTCATTTATTTTGGTCGCAAATCTTCCTATAAATCGCCAAATGGAAGGCCAGGGCGACAACTACGCGACCACGAGCGACATCGCGAGCCTCCGCACCGACATGGAGCAGACGCAGGCGACGCTTCGTCGACTCGAGGCTTATTTAACAAGCCACGCGGCGCTCGCCACGACAGCAGCAGCGACTGCAACCACTGCAGCACCGATAATTCCGGCAGCAGTGGCGACACCGATATTTCACGGCCCAATGGCACCACCAACGCCGAACTTCGAAGCAGCACGACCGAGGCTCCCGGAAGCGTTCGATCCAAGCGCAAAGGGATCCGACGTCCGGCGTTTCGTGGCAATCCTCGAGATCTACTTCGAGGCCATTGGCTATTCGACCCCGACATACGACGCAACACGAATCCGGCTAGCAGCAACACTGTTACGCGGACCAGCACTCGAGTGGATCTACAACACTGACGTGGCCCGCGGGGAGAAAACGTGGCAGCAGTTTCGGGCAGAATTTATCGGGCGTTTCGAACCGATTAATACTACCTATATGGCGCGGCAACAAATTCATCGGCACAAGAAGTACGGCAGTGTAGCGCAGTACACGCAGCAGATAGAGCTCCTGTTCACCCGCATCCCCGACCTAACCGAAGGCGAAAAAATCACGGCATATACAGAAGGGTTAAAATTGGGGGTTCAGCGGCAGGTGATCGCGTCAAATCACGAAAGCTACAAGGACATCGTGCGTGCAGCCGAGCGTTACGACGCGCTGACCCAAAGTCAACCCGAAACACGCCGTTTCACGCCGAACCGTACATTCGGCACGGAGCGATCGGCACCCCCCACGTTCGCCGAACCGATGGATATCGACAAATTCGACGCGAAGCGGCAGCCGACCAAATGCGAATTTCGCGGCGCAGCAGGGCATCAGATTTTGTCATGCTACAAGTTGAAGAAAGTACGTGCGATCATGCAGGACGGTAACAGTGGAGCACCCCCGAAGTAAAAAAACAGGAATCGCCATGTGAAGATAGGTAAACAGGGAATGAGAATGACTAAGTCAGAAATTGGTACAAATAACAAACCCTAGGAACCTGTACCCCATATGGGCTACCCCACTATAGCCTACAAACATGCATCAGCTATAATGTTCTGACACACCCCCATAGGCAAAGTGGGGGAGAACAAGGGGTCACAAGACCAGTCAAGCAAAGCAAAACAAGCTCAGGGTGGATCACAAAGTCACCACACAGTCCGAGCACAAGAGCAGGGCCAGAGGCCAGTTCACATGCAGGAGTACAGACATATATATAAAACTAGACAAGCAAGAGCAGGTATATATATGTCAAAGTACAAGTAAAGTCAAGAAGAGAGCAAGTGAGGCAAGACAGGTACAAGACCCAGGTGGGTACAAAAGCGCTGATGGTCACAAGGCGCAAGTGCCTTGGTGAACACATCAGCAGTGTTGGCCTCAGAGGCCACGTAAGCAAGTCGCAACTGACCACGCTGCTGCAGCTCACGAGCAAGGAAGTAGCGGAGAGCAATGTGCTTCGTTCTGTGCTCCAAGCGCTGCTCTCGACACAAGGCCACCATGGCCTTGTTGTCTACGTACAGCACTGGAGGAGAACGAGGCGGCTCTCCAAGGTCAGTCAGCAGGTAGGTGAGCCAGCGAAGCTCCTGTGCAGCCATGGCCCCGGCGTAGATCTCAGCCTCACAACTGGAGCCGAGAACCGAAGACGAGCGAGTAGACCGCCACGAGACAGAGCCGGAACCAAGGCTGAAGGTGTAACCCTGTGACGACCGCTGCGTAGCCTGGTCGTCAGCCCAAGAAGCGTCCGCGTGCCCAGTAAGGACCACTGGACTCCGCCCTCCAAGCACTAGCCCCATGCCCGACGTACTGCACAGGTAGCGCAATACCCTCTTCGCTGCAGCCATGTGCTCTGGTCGGTGTCTCGCAGGAGCAACATAGCGTGCAAGGATGCTCAGAGGGTATGCAAGGTCAGGTCGTGTGCAGGTCATCAGGTACATGAGGCAGCCAACAAGCTCTGCATACGGGCCACTCGACTCTACGGACTCATCCGAAGGCAGAGCTGAGAGTGAGTGGCGAGTAGGCAGAGGAGTGGCCTGAGGCGAGGAGTACGTGAAGCCGAAGCGCTGAAGGACCTGCTGCACCATGTGTGACTGAGTCAGGGTAATGGTGCGGCGTGCTCTGTCCCGAGTGATCTGCAAGCCAAGGTAGCTGCGCAGTTCACCCAGGTCTGTGCACGTGTGTCTCTTCAGCAGCTCGGACTTCACATAGGCGAGTCCAGCAGTGTCCGCTGTGGCAAAGACCAAGTCGTCGACGTACACGAGGATGAAGAACGGCGGCAGGGAAGTGTCGGTGCGAAGAAACAGCGACGGGTCAGCAGTAGAAGGAGCAAACCCAAGAGCCGCAAGCGTAGTCCTCAGTGTGTCGTGCCACTCACGCGGTGCCTGGCGGAGACCGTAGACTGGCCGTCGGAGGCTCCACTGGGTGCCAGGAGGGAAAGTCCCAGTGAAGCCAGGCGGACGGCGCAGCCAGATCTCCTCGTGCAGGCTACCCTGCAGGAACGCAGTGCTGAAGTCGAGAGAGTGAAGCTCGTAGTCGCGCTGAGCGGCTATGTGCAGCAGCACCCGAAGAGTGGTCATCTTCGGGGTGGGAGAGAAGGTCTGAAAGTAGTCAACTCCCTGCCGCTGACTGAAGCCACGAGCCACGTAACGCGCCTTGAAGACAGGCGGGGAGCCCGGCGGCCGTTTCACCCTGAAGATCCACATGCCACTGACGATGTTCGCCCCAGGAGGGGGAACCGCGTCAACGTAGGTGCCTGTGGACTTCCAGGAAGCCATCTCTGCATCCATAGCTGCCTGCCACTGAGAGGAGTAGGGACCCTCTACGGCCTCCGCGTAAGAACGCGGAGTCGGGATGTCTAATGCATCCGGGTCTCCCTCAGGGGCTAGCAGTACAGACGCGAGACGGGGTAAAGTAGCGGCTAGACACTGGAACTCCTCCTGCCTGTCCTCGAGGACGTCCGTGCCAAGGGCACACTCACCCCCGACGGACGGAGGACAGGCGGACTCAGACTCAGCGACAAGACGAGCAGCGTAGTCTAGACGACAGCGTGCAGCAAAGTCGACAAGCTCAGTGACAAGGGCAGACGCAGCAGACGACTCGAAGGAAGGGTCAGTGACAGTAGTAGCAAGGAGACGCGTGACAGTAGGACTGGCAGCGCGAAGAGAGTCCGACTCAGGGTCGGCAAGAGCAGGAAGAGAGGAAGCAGGAGGAGAAGGCAAAGGGGCACGCAGAGGAGCAGTGGACGGACGCAGTGACATCCGGTGCGTGCCAGGGACAGGAGGAGGACGCTGACGCGACCCGCGACCACTAGCGCGCTCAGTACGAACAGGCGATGCAGGACGAGACGCAGGCTCACGACGCTCAGTAAGACCTCCAGTCGGACCAGTGTAGGGAGAAGGAGCAGGCAAAGGGGAGACAGGCTGTAGCTGTGGCTGTGACTGAACAGGCCGCGGACCCTCTAAGGGAGCAGGAGGAGGTGCAAGACCAAGAACCTGCTGCAGGAGCGGAACGAAGTACGGTCGGGGCCGCGCGGTGAAACCAGAAACAGAAGGAACAGCAGCAGCAGCCCCGTCCGGAGCACCCACTCCAGCAGCACCTCCAGCAGAACCACCAGAAGCTCCAGAACCTCCAGCAGCAGCACCAGGAGCACAGTCAGTCGGACCGCCAACCGCAGGCTCAGCGCCAGCACCCTCAGCAGGACCAGCTCCAGGAGAACTCTCAGACCCAGTAGCTCCAGCACCCACTGTACGAGCACCGCCAGGACGCCTGGCAGCAGTACCCTCCACAGCCGAAGAACCACCAGCACCAGCAGCACGCCTCCAGCGCCTGGCAAACCACTCACGCAGCTCCTGTGGGGGGAGTGGCTCCCGGCGAGACGAAGCACCCCTAGGCACAGCCCCTCCAGGCTCAGCACCCCCAGGCTCAGCACCCCCAGGCTCAGCACCCCCAGGCACAGCACCTCCAGGCTCAGCACCCCCAGGCTCAGCACCCCCAGGCTCAGCACCCCGAGGCACAGCACCCCCAGGCACAGCACCCCCAGGCTCAGCACCCCCAGGCTCAGCACCCCCAGGCACATTACCCCCACGCTCAGCACCCCGAGACTCCGCACCCCCAGGCTCAGCTCCCGCAGCAGCACCAGAGTCACCAGTGACCTCGACAGGCTCGACCGCGTCTACCTGGGACACACCTGAAGGGGCAGGACCCTGAGGGGGGAGGGGGACTACCGGGGGGGGACCTGGTACCAAGAAGAGCGGGGGTGGGGGGAGGGACGGAGTGCGGTAGGGGAAGAGGCGGTAGTAGGGTACCGACTCGTCGAACGTGACGTCCTGGGAGGACAGAACACGTCGAGAGGTGGGGTGGTAAAACTGCCACCCAGGGGCGTCGGGGGGGAACCCCAGGAAGACGCAGGGAGAAGCACGAGGGGACAGCTTGTCCGCAGACAGGTCGCGAACAAACGCCCGAGATCCCCAGACCCGGAACGCCGACGCATCGCCAACCTTCCCCGTCCACAGCAGGGCTGGGGAGGTCTCCGGTCGAGAGACCCTGGGGTGGAGGTTGATCTGGTGCGCAGCGTACCTGACCGCAAACGGCCACAGAAAATGGGGAGCAGCCGCATGCATCATGGACGTACGAGCGACGTCCATGACCATGCCAATGCGGCGCTCAGCAATCCCATTCTGCTGTGGTGAGTCCGGAAGCGTGAAGGTCTGACGGATGCCTCGCACACGACAGTAGGCACTCAGGAGGGTAGAGGAGAACTCTCCGCCTCTGTCCGAGTGCAGACGTAAAACAGGGAAGTCAGAGCCAAAGCTCCTCCGAAGCTGGAGACGAGCTGCGCGGATCCAGTCGATCAACACCTGAGTGACCTCACCCTTGCTGCGCAAGGGGAAGACTGTGGTGAAACGCGAGTAGTCGTCAATCACCAGCAGGAAGTAGCGCTCCTGACCCTGTCCACGGACGCGGGCTGGGCCCCACACGTCCATGTGAAGCGTCTGCAACGGGGCCTCTGTCGGAGGAAACTGGGAGGAGTGAGGGGCAGCACGCTGGCGCCCCTCGACACAGGGGACACAGGCAGGGCCAGGGCCCGGAGGAAGGGGAGGGAGGGACCGGGGAAGACCAGACACAAGGACCCGCGAGGCCATGCCTCTGAGCCGAAGCAGAGAGGGGTGGCCAAGGCGGTGGTGCCAGAGGAGGGTCTCGTGAGACAGACGACGACACGAACAGGGGGCAGACTCAGGACCAGACCTGGACGCTGCGGCAAACACCTGACCAGACGAAGGGACCCTACCAGACGCAGTACCTGGAGGAGAAGCAGTGGTCAGTGTGTACAGGCTCGACCCCGGCCGACGTGTAAACGTAGCCAGGTGGCGACCTGTATCCGCCTCCGTACAGTGGGTCACCCGCTGACGAGCAGGGGTGAACTGGTGGACACCCGCATCCTGGAGGTCAGCACCACTCACCAAGTTCGTCGAGAACGAGGGGAGGTAGAGACCAGTCAGGGTGCCAGAGGGGGCCGCCGGACACGGGAGGACAGTGGAGAAGCGAGACAGGACAGGCCCCCCAGAGGGGTCCGCTAGAGACACCGCAACAGGCCGACTGAGCGGCGTGAGAGTGGTGCGGTCCCTAAAGAAGGAGCGAGACGCTCCAGAGTCAAGGGTGAAGGTGTGAGAGGCCGAAGCCAACAGAGTACCTGAGAGGGCGGACTCACCAGTACCTGAGAGCACAGACGCACTGGCACCTAGAGCAGCAGCCTCACTAGTACCTGACGCGGCAGTACCAATGCCCGGGTCGGGCGGGAAACACCGGTAACAGTCATCCTCATCACTACCAGTCACAGCATACATAGCAGAGAGAATAGCATCAAAGTCAAGATCATAAATAGCTACACCAGCCCTAGACAGCTCTCCCCAGCGGGGGATCTCAGCGGCCTCCGGAAACTGCTGACGCCAGGCGTCGGTCAGGCGGCCAAAGCAGCGACGGGCCGTGTGGGCGCCTCCACACCTCTCCCCTGCACGGTCACCAGTGCGAAGAACGTAGGGGCAGGGACCAAGCGCACCACCGCGCTGACGCTGCAAGTACCACTCACGGAGCTGCTGAGGGCCGGGGACGGTGCGAGAGCGCTGCTGCTGCTGCGGCTGCTGCTGCTGCTGCTGCTGCTGCTGCTGCTGCTGGCGCTGGCCACCCCCAGAGCTGCTACGCTGGGACGAGCCACTCCGACCCCCTCCTCCACCGCCAGCCCCGCCTCCACCGCCACCCCCGTCTCCACCGCCACCTCCCCCACCAGGACCGTCGCTCCCACCGCTCCCACCGCTTCCTCCGCTACCACCTCCGCCGCCACGTCCGCCTCCACCGCCGCCACTACTACCTCCACTCCCGCCACCACCCCCACCGCCACCCCCACTCCCCCCTCCACCCCCACCGCCTCCTCCACCGCCCCCTCTAGCTCCACCCGCTCCCTTGCCCCCCTTGCCCTTGCCAGGGCGGCGTCTGCCGCTGGGGGCAGACGCCGCGCCGACCGACTCAAAACCAGCGAGGTCGGCCGCAGCGGCAGAGGCGACAGAGGGCAGCAGGGGGGAAGGACCACACCCCTCAAAGATGGGGGTGCGAGGGTCACCCCGAGAGGCCCCTACAGCGACAATACTCTTCTCAGCCGCTAGCAGGGACTCCTCAAGGAGGTCGACAGTGAGAGTGGTGGGACAGACAGAGAGAAACTGGTCCCTAACGACACGAAGGGACTCAGGGAGACGGGTGACGAGAAAGTAGAGAGTGATGTACATGGGAGGAGGGTTCGCAGCGCGGAACTCAGCAGGAAGGGCAGCGCGGTAGCGGGTGTCACTAGCGCGGAGGTGGGTAACGAGGTCAGCAACAGTGGGAAAGGAAGCGAGGTCAGGGAAGAGAAACGGTAGCATGAGGCGGCTAAGGGTAGCGGAGGAAGGGGAGGAGTAGCGCGCAACTACAGCGTCGTACAAGGCCTGAGCGGTCTTGCACTGACTAAAGTGGGCACGCTCAGAGGAAGGGAGGTGGCGACGCACAGCAAGACGTGCAGCAGCATCGCGGGTCGCCCACTTGGAGCGAACGGCAGAGTCAGCATCAGCAGGCGGGGCAGGGACAGCGCCAGAGACAAAGTCAAAGAGAGAGACCTCATCTACCGCATCACACAGTAAGTACAGCTGCAGGTCCTCGATCCAGACGGCAAAGTCAATGGCCCTCCCCTCAGCGTCAAAAGTGAG
Organism: Closterium sp. NIES-65; assembly: GCA_948144175.1. Lineage (NCBI taxonomy): Eukaryota > Viridiplantae > Streptophyta > Zygnematophyceae > Desmidiales > Closteriaceae > Closterium > Closterium sp. NIES-65. The sequence continues at coordinate 4,990,567 of CANXME010000106.1, forward strand.
AACATTGGGGGTGGCCATGGCAGCAGCTGAAAGTCTCACCGGGATGGGAGAGTCGGGTAGGTCAGCAGCAGGCGGCTCGGGCTGCTCGGGCGGCTCGGGCGGCTCGGGCGGCTCGGGCGGCTCGGGCGGCTCGGGCGGCCCGGGTACCGGGCGGCTCGGCTGCTGCTGGGCGGCTCGGCTGCTGCTGGGCGGCTCGGCTGCTGCTGGGCGGCTCGGCTGCTGCTGGGCGGCTCGGCTGCTGCTGGGCGGCTCGGCTGCTGCTGGGCAGCTCGGCTGCTGCTGGGCGGCTCGGCTGCTGCTGGGCGGTCCGGCCGCAGTGCAGTGGCGGGGCCTGGACAGAGGCCGGCGGGGCCGGGACAGGTGCAGTGGCGGGCCGGGAAAAGGTGCAGCGGCGGGCCGGGACAGGTGCAGCGGCAGGCCGGGACAGGGGACGGCGGGGCCGGGTGTGCAGTGGCGGGGCCAGCAGAGGTGCGCCGGTGGGGCCGGGACACGTGTAGTGGCGGGCCGACAGGGTGCAGCGGCGGGCCGGCAACAGGTGCAGCGGCAGGCCGTCAGGGTGCAGCGGCGGGCCGTCAAAGGGTGCAGCGGCGGGCCGTCAAAAGGTGCAGCGGCGGGCCGTCAGGGCTCAGCGGCGGGCCGGGAAGGTGCAGCGGCGGGGCCGGGAGAGGGGACGGCGGGGCCGTGACAGGAAACGGCGGGGCCGGCAGAATGCAGCGGCGGGCCGTCAAAAAAGGGACGGCGGGGCCGTCAGAAACAGGGCCCGCGGCCGCGACGAAGCGGCCGCGTGGCCGGTTCGAGGGCGGTGGGGCGCAGCCGGGCCGAGAGGGCGGCGCGGCGCGGCCGTAAAGCCCGCGCGACGTGGGCCCGAGTCGCGCGCGCTAAAAAAAATTTTCGCGCGCGACTCGCGGGGGGCCCACAAAGGCAGCGGGAAATGCACTAAGGGGGGGGGGGAGCGCGCCTCGGGGAGAGTAGGGCGCTCCGGGCAGAGAGAATATCGTGGGTGGGCCCTAAAAAAATCGGTCCTTAAGAGGGACCCGCTCTATACCATGTGAAGATAGGTAAACAGGGAATGAGAATGACTAAGTCAGAAATTGGTACAAATAACAAACCCTAGGAACCTGTACCCCATATGGGCTACCCCACTATAGCCTACAAACATGCATCAGCTATAATGTTCTGACACGCCAGTAGCCGCGGATCGAACTGGCGATCGCGTAAAGATCCGAAAAGCGAAAAAGGGCGACGACGTGGCGACTTCGGAGCGGGCGAAAAAAGGAGAAAATGATGGCGCGAATATAAAACGTCACGACCGGCCGGCAACAGGGGAAATCGCCGAGACAAATGGAGGCTCCGCGAAACAAGACTATGCACCGACCGGGAAACTCCAGCCGAACACCCCCGAGAGTAAGAATATCCCCTCTCGAGGTTTTCAAGCCTTTAAAAAATTCAGGGGAGATTTCAAGGCCAAGAAAAAGCCTTCAAACATTATTCAGGTACCTGAGAAGTTGGGCAAACCACTCTGGAGCGTTGAAAAGGGTCGTGCGTTCCAAGGAGTTCATATTCTCTCCCCGCAGCAAAGTGTTAAGGCTCCCCATTGCCCACAGGAGAAGCCTACACAACTGCAAAGGCTTAAGGGAAGGTTCCAGGCCATGACGAAGCTGAATCGGCCTCGGATAAATCCTTCTAACCCTACTCAGTTGGAAACTGATGTGGAGTCAGCAGCTTCGAGCGCAGGACCGAGGAATGATCTATTCGACATACCCTACGATCCTATAAGTGAGATTATCTACGGTTACTCGGAGCAGCAACAACCACCACTACTCGAGGTGATCTGCAACGGGCGACGCCTCCATGCACTGGTGGACAGCGGTGCATCTCACTCGGTGTGCGACCGCAGGACGTTGGAGAAAATTGGAGAACCTTCGGAGGAGACCAAGTTCATGGCAACAATGGTGGACGGTACGAAACTTCCCATCCACGGCGAAGCATCACTGCAACTGCACATAGGGGCGTTGAGGTGGAAGCCGACGTTGCCGATCACGAACATCAAGGGCTTAGATTTCATCTTGGGGCGAGATTTCTTGAAGCGGTTCAACCCCGAGATCGACTGGGTCAACAGGAAGGCGTGCATCTACAACAACGGGAAACGAGTGGAGCTACGAAGCTGGACGGATACAGGGAGCATTCCTGAAACGACACTGGCACGGTTCGAACAGACGGTGAACGAGAGTAACACGGGTTACCTAGCACTGGTTATGGCAGCAGCAGAGGAGGAGAAGCCGAGTTCGGAGCTACCTGCAGCAGTGAAGGAGGTCTTGGAGCAGTACAACGATATAATGCCCGACGACCTACCCGCAGGCGTACCTCCAGCGCGCACCCACGAGCACGAGATCGTGGAGGAACCAGGTGCGAAACCCGTCTCACGTGCACCATACCGACTGAGTCCGACCGAACTGACAGATATGAAGAAACAGATCGAGTATCTACTGGACAAACAACTGATCCGACCCTCCACCTCTCCCTACGGCGCACCAGTTCTCTTCACACCAAAACCAGACGGCAGTTTACGGATGTGCATCGACTACCGCGCACTGAACAAACAGACGGTAAAAAACAAATACCCCATACCGCGCATCGACAACTTACTGGACCAACTGCGTGGTGCAACAGTCTTTCCAAAGTTTGACCTACGATCGGGTTACTGGTAGATCAAGATGGCGGACAACTGGATCCACAAGACGGCGTTCCGTACCAGATACGGCTCCTACGAATACTTGGTGATGCCGTTCGGACTCTGCAATGCACCAGCAACGTTTCAGGTGGAGATGAATCACATCTTACAGCCCCTGCTGGACGAGTGCGTGGTGGTGTACCTGGACGACATTCTCATCTACTCCAAGAACATGAAGGAGCACGTGGAGCATCTGCGGAAGGTGTTCGAGATCCTGCGGAAGAACAAGTTCTACGTGAAGCTGTCAAAGAGCGACTTCGCCCTGAAGAAGGTGTAGTTTCTCGGGCACATGGTGAGTGCCGAGGGCGTACACGTGGACCCGCGGAAGTGTCAGAATCCCAACCACTAGACCATTGGGATAAAAGGGCTTGTTTCAGTAGCGGGTCAGTGCGCCCATAACCCCCCAGGCGAACGCGCCTGTAACCCTCTCCAGGATCAATCGGGCATCCACAGTGCATATCTACTGACACCCCCCCACACTGGGAGGCCCAGGACTAAGCACAGTGGCAACGGCCTACTTGTGCATACACCGGGAATCGAACCCGAGACCGCTCTGATACCATGTCAGAATCCCAACCACTAGACCATTGGGATAAAAGGGCTTGTTTCAGTAGCGGGTCAGTGCGCCCATAACCCCCCAGGCGAACGCGCCTGTAACCCTCTCCAGGATCAATCGGGCATCCACAGTGCATATCTACTGACAGAAAGATCGAAGCCGTCAAAAAGTGGAAAGTACCGGAGAACGTGAAGGAGTTGCAGCAGTTCCTAGGCTTCGCCAACTACTACAACAGGTTCGTGCCACAGTACGCTAAGATTGCAGCGCCACTGACCGACCTACTGAAAAAGGATACACCCTTCAAATAGGATACTCCTCATCAGCAAGCCATGGAGCAGCTACAGACAGCACTGACTACAGCGCCAGTACTCATCCTACCAGATCCAGACAAAGACTACGTGGTGGAAGCAGACGCTAGTGACCAAGCAGTCGGAGCAGTACTGATGCAGGATCACGGACGCGGTTTACAGCCCATCGCCTACCTTAGTAAGAAGCTACACGGAGCAGAACTGAACTACCCCATTCACGACAAGGAAGCCTTAGCGATAGTCATAGCCTTCAAAGCGTGGAGGTGTTACCTAGAGGGAGCCAAGACTACAGTCTATACTGACCACTACAGCCTCAAATACCTGAAGTCACAGCCAACACTCTCACGACGACAGGTGCGATGGATGGACTTCTTGGAGACCCACTTCCACTACGACATCATCTACAAACCCGGGCTACACAACAAAGCAGACGCGTTGAGCCGCCCGGGACATGTAGCAGGCATCCAACTCGACGGGATGAACCCTCTGCTCAAGGGTCTCTTCCAACATGGGTACTCCGTGGACGGCGAGATAGCAACGGCAGAGAAACAGAAGCTGTTACAGTGGGAGAAAGACTTAGCTCTAAGGAAGGGTTCAGGAAAGATTTGGGTACCGAATTACGCCCCGCTACGACAGATCCTATTGGAGGAGTTTCACGACGTACCTTACGCGGGACATTTCGGGAGCAACAAGACGTTAGCAGGGATAGCGAAGTATTACTACTGGCCCGGGATGGCAGCAGACGTGCAGCAGTTCGTCACCTCTTGCGACACGTGCCAGCGGATGAAGAGTAGCAAGCAGAAAAAAGCAAGGTTACTTCAGCCTCTACCCGTACCGGAGCAGCCATGGCAGGTTGTTAGCCTCGACTTCATCACGGGACTTCCTTCGACCTCACGAGGGCATGATGCTATACTCGTGGTGATCGACAAGTTCTCTAAAATGGGTCACTTCATCTTGACCAACGCCACCGCTACTGCTGAAGCAACTGCTCGCCTCTTCTTCGACCGCATCATCACCATCCACAGCATCCCCGCTACACTCATCTCAGACAGAGACCCCAAATTCACGAGTAAGTTATAGAAGGAGCTCATGGGATTATTGGGGACTAAACTGGCGATGTCCTCAGCATACCACCCACAGACTGACGGACAGACAGAGCGACTCAATCAAGTGGTTGAACAGTTACTGCGCACAGCTTGCAAGGACGACATCAGCCACTGGGACACACAATTATCGACTCTAGAGTTTGCTTACAACAACGCATCACATGCGGCCACAGGAAAAACTCCTTTCTTCCTGTGTTACGGACGGGAACCACTCACACCACAGCAGCCAACCACACCGGCACACGTCCAAGCCTCACATGACTTCGTCACCACCATGCAGCAGCTATGGGAGAAGACTCAGCGACGACTCTGTCAGAATGTTATCTTATGTTCTAGCCTGTAGTGGGGTGCTCTATAGCGAGTACAACCCTTCTAGGGTTTGCTATTTGTATCCCCATTTCCGCTAGTTCAACCCCCTTTCTTTCTTCTAACTTTTGTCATGCTATCAGAGCAGGTCGATCCCCCTGGATCGATCCTGTGGGTGGGTTACCACCTCGCTTCCGCTGCTACTTTTCCTTCCCGCCGTGCGCCCCGAGGCGCGCGGCGGTTCTCTGCCCGCTGTGCGCCCCGAGGCGCGCGGCGGGCGTCTGCCCCGTCGTTCGTCGCGTCGCCTTCTGGAGGCGCCACGACGGGCGACGGGGACCCGTCGCGGCCCCGCTGCCCTACCGTCGCGGCCACCCGCCGCCCTACCTTCGCGGCCACCCGCCGCCCTACCGTCGCGGCCACCCACCGCCCTACCGTCGCGGCCACCCGCCGCCCTACCTTCGCGGCCCACCCGCCGCCCTACCTTCGCGGCCACCCGCCGCCCTACCTTCGCGGCCCACCCGCCGCCCTACCTTCGCGGCCATCCGCCGCCCTACCTTCGCGGCTACCCGCCGCCCTACCTTTGCGGCCCACCCGCCGCCCTCACCTTCGCGGCCCCGCCGCCCCTTCTATCGCGGCCTCGCCGCCCTACCTGCGGCCCGTCGCCCCCCCTCCTTTTCCCCTCCACCCCCCCCCCCTCCCCCCCCCCCCCCCCCCCCTTTTCCCGTCGTCTGTCGTGGCGACCTGAGGGGCGAGCTGTGGGGTGGCGGGTATGGGGGTGCTCGGTGTGCATTCCTCCCTTTGCTCCTCCTCCTCCCTCGTCTCCCACTGCTGCAGCAGTCGCTGAGGGGGGTGGTTGTGTAGGAGACTGGGGTTTAGGGTTTAAGGGGGGTGCGTGGGAGTGGAGCTAGCGGTGTAGCAGCGGGTGTGTGTCGGGGGGGTGGGACTGTTTGGGGAAGCTGCATGGAGGTTGCCGTACTGTTGTCCGCAGCACCTGTAGTCCGGGGCGCTGTCCCGGTAGCCCAGTGAGCTAGACTTCTACGCCAGCCGCCCGTGGGTCCGTTGCTCGTCTGCCGCTACTTTAGCCGCGGGGCCTGTTACTCCTGTAGTCCGGGCGCTTAGTCCGGTAGCCGCTGTGTCAGTCTGCCTCCTGTTGCCCGTGTGTCTGCAGCTTCAGCCGTCGCCTCCTATCTCCTCTCCCCTCCCTCTCTCTCCTCCTCCTCACTTGCCCGTTGTGACTACCACTAGCTTTGCTCATAATTGTGAACTCTAAACTATTTCTTCTTGAACTTGTGCTCAGATTGTGTGGTGACATTGTGATCCACCCTGCGCTTGTACTGCTTTGCCTCCTCTGCTGATTACACCCCACTTTGGCTATGGGGGTGTGTCAGAATGTTATCTTATGTTCTAGCCTGTAGTGGGGTGCTCTATAGCGAGTACAATCCTTCTAGGGTTTGCTATTTGTATCCCCATTTCTGCTAGTTCAACCCCCTTTCTTTCTTCTAACTTTTGTCAGACTCACCACGATGCAGACCTCCCAGAAGCAGTTTGCCAATCATCAGCGACGTGATCACTCAGTAGCAGTCGGAGATCAAGTGCTTCTTGACACGTGCAACTTGAACCTGTCTCACCTCCCATCCAAACTCCGGCCTCGCTTCTGTGGTCCTTTTCTCGTTGAGGCACAGGTGACACCAGTTACATTCCGCTTGCGCTTACCTATTACTTGGAAGCTTCACAATGCTTTCCATGTGCAGCTACTGAAACCCTACAAGGACCCCAAAAAACAGTTCTAGGGACGGTAGCTACCGCCACCTCCACCTGTTCTTGTACAGGATGAACCCGAGTACGAGATCGAGCGCGTTCTCTCTCATCGGCGTCGCAGCGGCAAGACTCTCGAGTTCCTAATACGGTGGAAGGGATACGACCCCACTGAGGACAATTGGGTTGCAGAAGTTGATATGGGCAACGCACGCCGTGCTCTCAAGGACTATCTTGTCAAGCAGGGTGTATCTCACGCCACCCAGCTTTGAGGGGGGGACGTGTGAGAGTACGACGGCTTATGCCAGCTATGCTTGCTTGCCTCTACTTTATTATGCTATTTCTAGCATAGGATAATCATATGCATGCATGAATTGCTTGATTTCCTAGGCTAGGTGCTTTCCTATATTTTATTTTAGTTATAGCACCGAGCTAGGTTGCTTGCACCGAATTTCAGCATTTTTGGTTGCCACTGAATTGCCTTCTACCGAATTCGGTAAGGGTCTGTTCAGGACGCTACGCGACCCGCGGAACCTTCGCGTAACACCTGGTTACGGGGCTTTGTGTCGAGCCTATATATAGCCTCGTGTTGTACCCAGTTGATCATATTCAATCTCATTCTCTTTTCTCAGCTCGATCCTAGATCCTCACAGGTCCTAGGTGGCAACCTAGGCTCGTGATACCATGTCAAAATGAATAAGAGTGATTGAACTAGGAAAGAGTTGGGTACAAGTAGGAAACCCTAAACTTACTGTACCCCATAGTAGCTACCCCAATACAGCCTAAACAAACTGTAACAGATATAACATTTGACAAGATATCATCCGCTACGGCAACGACAGTGGCGACGATGTTCTCGAAGTTACCAGCATGCATGACCTAGATCGCCTTGCATACGCCACCACCAACGAAACTGGCCTTCGCCTCTTTGGGCTCACCGTCTTAGTTTGCCAATTCTCTCCCAAGGAACCCACCACCGAGAACCAGGCTTGTAAGGCCCTGATAGTGAGAAATGGAGAGCATCAATGACTGCCGAAGTAGTAGCACTCAAGCGTCGCGGAACCTGGAAACTGGTTTCACGCTCGTCGGCAAAGCGGAGGAACATTCTGAGCGGAAAATGGGTTTTCCAGAGCAAGACACTTGCAGACCAATTTACCGACAAATACAAGGTACAATGGGTGCTGCGCGGCTTCGAGCAAACACAGTTGATGGATCATGACCAAAACTTGAGGATCGATAGAATCGAGTTCAGAAAATAGATTACGATCACCTGGGTACAACACGAGGCTATATATAGGCTCGACACAAAGCCAGTAACCCTGGTGTTACTAAAAGGTTCCATTGGTTGCGAAGCATCCCGAACGGGTCCTTACCAAATTTCGTAGAAGCAATTAAGTGGCAACAGAAAAGCGTAGAATTCAGTGCATGCAACCTAGAACGGTGTTATCACTAAAGTAAAATATAGTAAGCAACGATTATAAGGAAAACTAGCAAAACATGCATGATAAAATAGGAAGTATAATGAGGTGAATCCCAGTAGGCAGAGCCGTCGTACTCTTATACAACCCTTCGCCCCTGTTGGACGGACACCTTAGAATGCATTCTCCTCTACGTCGCTGCCGTCAAGAAACACCCACTTCGCCAAATTGATGTTTCGAACGCGTTCCTATACGCGATCGTCAATGCTGCCATCTTCGTTGACCAGCCTCACGCCTTTGAAGAGAATGACTCCGCCGTCTGCCTCCTCCAGAAGTCACTTTACGGCATTAAGTAGGCCCACGCTTGTGGCAGCAGTACTTACACACGGTACTCATTGTGCTCGGTTTTGCTCCGATGCCGCACTGTTGAATAACTGAACAGGAAACGGATGAACTAACAGTGAAAATGAGTACAAGTACCTAACCCTAGAATTGTGTAACCCCTATAGGCTAACCCACTATAGCCTAAACAAGCACAACAACATATATAATGTTTGACACACCCCCATAGGCGAAGTGGGGGAGAACTAGGGGTCACAAGACCAGTCAAGGCAAAACAAGGCAAAACAAGCTCAGGGTGGATCTCAACAATACCACACAAATTCTGAACACAAGTAAGTGGTCACAAGACCAGTTCACATGCAGGTTTGTAATAGAGCAAAAGGTACAATGATCACAACCTAGCAAGAGTAAACATGCACGTATATAGATATATAGAGATCACAGTACAAACAGACTCAAGAAGTAAGCAAGTGAGGTCCAGTAGGCACAAGGCCTAGAAGAGTGCAAAAGCGCTGATGGTCACAAGGCTGGAGCGCCTTGGTGAACACATCAGCAGTGTTGGCCTCAGAGGCCACGTAGCGCAGGCGAAGCTAGCCACGCTGCTGCAGCTCTCGAGCAAGGAAGTAACACAGAGCAATGTGCTTCGTTCTGTTCTCCAGTCTGTGCTCCTCACACAAAGCAATGGCTGCCTTGTTGTCGACGTACAGCACTGGAGGAGAACGAGGTTGCTCTCCAAGGTCGGTCAACAAGTAGGTGAGCCAGCGTAGCTCCTGGGCCGCCATGGCCGTGGCGTAGATCTCAACCTCACAACTGGAGCTGAGAACAGAAGAAGAGCGAGGAGAACGCCAAGAAACTGAACCAGAGCCAAGATTGAAGGAGTAGCCCTGAGACGACAGCTGAGTAGCCTGCTCGTCTGCCCAAGAAGCGTCTGAGTGCCCAGTGAGAACAACTGGGACTCGCCCTCCAAGAACTAGCCCCATGCCCGACGTACTGCACAAGTAGCGCAACACCCTCTTAGCTGCATCCATGTGCTCCTTCCGGTGATGGCCGGGAGCGACATAGCGTGCAAGAATGCTGAGAGGGTATGCAAGGTCTGGTCGAGTGCAGGTCATCAGGTACATGAGGCAACCCACAAGCTCTGGATACGAGCCACTCGACTCTACGGACTCATCCGAAGGTAGAGCTGAGAGCGAGTGACCGGTAGGCAGAGGAGTGGGCTGAGGCGAGGAGTACGTGAAGCGGAAGCGCTGAAGGACCTGATGCACCATGTGTGACTGAGTCAAGGTGATGGTGCGGCGTGCTCTGTCCCGGGTGATCCGCAAGCCAAGATAGCTTGTCAGTTCACCCAAGTCTGTGCACGTGTGTCTCTTCTGCAACTCCGACTTCACGTGGGCGAGTGCCGCAGTGTCAGTAGTGGCAAAGACCAAGTCGTCGACGTACACAAGGAGGTATAACAGCGGCAGTGAGGTGTCAGTGTGTAGAAACAGCGACGGGTCAGCAGTAGAAGGCGCGAACCCAAGAGCCGCAAGTGTAGTCCTCCGTGTGTCGTGCCACTCACAAGGCGCGTGGCGGAGACCGTAGACTGGCCGTCGGAGGCTCCACTGGGTACCAGGAGGGAACGACCCAGTGAAGCCAGGTGGACGGCGCAGCCAGATCTTCTCGTGCAGGCTGCCCTGTAGAAAAGCAGTGCTGAAGTCAAGCGAGTGGAGCTCGTAGTCACGCTGAGCGGCGACGTGCAGCAGAACCCGAAGAGTGGTCATCTTCGGGGTCGGGGAGAAGGTCTGGAAGAAGTCAACTCCCTCTTGCTGACTGAAGCCTCGTGCAACGTAACGCGCCTTGAAGACAGGCGGAGAGTCCGGCGGCTGCTTCACCCTGAAAATCCACATGCCACTGACGATGTTCGCCCCAGGTGGGGGAACCTTGTCGACGTAGGTGCCTGTGGACTTCCAGGAAGCCATCTCTGTGTCCATGGCCGACTGCCACTAAGAGGAGTAAGGACCGGCCATCGCCTCTGCGTAAGAGCGTGGGGTCGGGATGTGTGGTGCATCCAGGTCTCCCTCAGGGGCAACAAGCATGGACACGAGATGGGGCAAAGCGGCAGCAAAGCACTCAAACTCCTCCTGCCTGTCCTCAAGGACGTCCGTGCTAAGAGCACACTCACCCCCGACGGACGGAGGACAGACAGACTCAGACTCAGCAACCGGGCTAGCAGCATAGTCTAGACGACAGGTGGCAGCAAAGTCGACAAGTTCAGCAACCAAGGCAGACGCAGCAGCAGACTCAAAGGAAGGGTCAGTGACAACAGTAGCCAGGAGACGCGTGACAGTAGGACTGGTAGCACGAAGAGAGTCCGACCCAGGGTCAGCAAGAGCAGGAAGAGAGGACGCAGGAGGAGACGGCAGGAGGACACGCTGTGGAGCAGTGAAGGGACGAAGCGCCATCCGGTGAGTGCCTGGGACAGCAGGAAGACGCTCACGCTCGACACGACTACCAATGAGAGCAGCACGGACAGGCGACGCACGACGAGACTGAGGCGACGTAGGACGCGACTCAGGCTCACGACGCTCAGTAAGACCTCCAATCGGACTAGTGTAAGGAGCAAGAGCAGGGAGAGAGGAGGCAGACGGTAGCTGCGACGGCAGCTGGGCAGACGGAGGACACCCAAAGGAGGGAGAAGGACACGGAGGAGGGAGCGGACCAAGAACCTGCTGAAGGAGCGGAACAAAGTACGGACGCGGCCGTGCAGCGGCACCAGAACCAGCAGCAACACCCGCACCAGTAGCAGCTCCAACGCCCGGGTCCGCAGCACCAGCAGCAGCTCCAACACCCGGGTCCGCACCACCACCAGCAGCTCCAGCACCCGGGTCCGCAGCTCCAGCAGCAGCTCCAACGCCCAGGTCCTCAGCACCAGCAGCAGCTCCAACGCCCGCGTCCGCAGCTCCAGCAGCTGTTCCAAGGCCCAGGTCCTCAGCACCAGCAGCAGCTCTCACACCAGGGTCCTCAGCACCAGCAGCAGCTCCCACACCGGGGTCCTCAGTACCAACAGCAGCTCCCACGGCAGCGGGGTCCGCGACACAAGGCGTACCACTCCAAAGAGTGCAGCGCCGCTCGTACCACTCACGGATCCGCGCATGGGAGGGGAGCTCCCGACTAGGAGGGGAAGCACTAGCACCAGTCCCAGCAGTACGCCCGACTCCAGAGGCACCTCTCCTGAGGCTGCAGTACTGTAAGTACCACTCACGAAGCTGCTACGAGGAGAGGGCTCCTCAAGGTGTAGGACTCCCAGGCTCAGTACCTCTAGACTCAGAACCCCCGGACTCCGGACTCTGCGGCTCAGCACCCCGAAGCTTAGTACCCCCAGGCTCAGCACCCCCAGACTCCACACCCCCAGGCTCAGCACCCCCAGGCTCCACACCCCTAGGCTCCACACCCCCAGGCTCAGCAGCCCCAGGCTCCACACCCCCAGGCTCAGCACCCCCAGGCTCCTCACCCCCACGCTCCACACCTCCAGGCCCAGCACCCCCAGGCTCAGAACCCCCAGCACGACGAGAGTCCACAGCTACCTCAACAGGCTCAACCGGGTCTACCTGAGACACACCTGAGGGAACGGCACCCTGAGGGGGGAGGGGGTCTACAACAGTAGCACTTGGCGCGAGGAAGAGAGGCGGGGAGGGGAGCGGGGCAGTGCGGTAGGGGAAGAGGCGGTAGTAGGGGACGGACTCGTCAAAAGTGACGTCCTGAGAGGGCAAGACTCGGTGGGAGGTGGCGTGGTAAAACTGCCAACCAGACGCGTCCGGGACAAAGCCGAGGAAGACGCAGGGAACAGCATGGGAGGAGAGCTTGTCCGTAGACGTATCGCGGACAAAAGCTTGAGATCCCCAGACACGGAAACACGACGCATCACCGACCTCCCCCGTCCACAGCAGTGTGGGCGAGGTCTCCGGCAAGGAGACACGGGGCCAGAGGTTGAGCTCATGCGCAGCGTACCGGACTACAAACGGCCACAGAAAGTGGGTAGCACCCGCATGGATCAAGGAGGTACGGGCGACCTCCATGACTAGGCCAATGCGGCGCTCCGCAACTCCATTCTGCTGTGGAGAGGCCAGGAGCGTGAACGACTGCTCAATGCCGTGCTCAGCACAGTAGGCTGCCAAGAGGTCGGAGGAGAACTCACCACCTCTGTCAGAGTGCAAGCGTAGGACAGGAAAGTCCGAGTGAAAACGCTCGCTGAGCTGGAGACGGGCTCTGCGGATCCAAGGGATCAAGACATCAGGGACCTCACCCTTGGTGCGCAAGGGGAAGACCGAGGTGTAGCGCGAGTAATCGTCAACAACTATCAGGAAGTACGTCTTCTGACCCTGACCACGGACGCGGGCTGGGCCCCACACGTCCATGTGGAGCGTCTGCAAGGGAGCAGTCGTCAGGGGAAACGAGGAGGAGTGAGGAGCGGCGCGCTGCCGTCCCTCGACACAGGGGAGACAGGTAGGAGCAGGTGAGGGTGGGAGGGGAGGAAGGACCCTGGGCAGGCCAGAGACAAGGTACCGGGAGTGCATGACACGAAGCCGCTGCACACACGGGTGGCCAAGGCGGTGGTGCCAGAGGACAGTCTCGTGTGCCAGAGAGCGACACGAGCAGGGGGCGGACAGCTGACCTGACGCAGACGCAACAACCTGAGGGGACTCATTAGTGAGTGTGTACAGGTCCGACCCCAGCTGCCGAGTGAAGGTAGCCAAGTGACGGCCCATACGAGCACACGTACAATGTGTCACGCGCTTGTATGCAGGGGTGAACTGGTGAACACCCCCGTCCTGGAGCGCACATCCTGCCACCAAGTTCGTAGAGAACGAGGGGAGGTGGAGACCTGACAGTGTGCCCGACGGGACCGCAGGACAGTGAAGGACAGTGGAAGAGGTCGCAATGACCGGAGCCCCAGAGGGGTCAGCAAGGGAGACAGCAACTGGCCGAGCAAGCGGCTCAAGGGCAGTGCGGTCACGAAAGAAGCAGCGAGAAGCACCTGAGTCCAGTGTGAAGGTGTGCGGTGCTCCAGTCGACTCAGTACCAAGGGGGGCAGACACACAAGCACCTAGAGCAGCTGCCTCACCAGCACCTGGGGTAGCCGACATGCGAGTACCTGGAGCGGCAGACGCACTAGCCCTTATGCCCAGGCCGGGCGGCACACACAAGTACTCAGCACCCTCTTCACTAGTAGACATCACATACATAGTAGATAGAATAGCATCAAAGTCTAGAGCATAGATATCAATCCCCTTCTTCAGGAGATCAATCCAGCGGGGCAGTTCATTGGCCTGAGGGAACTGAACACGCCAGGCGTCGTCGAGACGAGCGAAGCAGCGCTGTGTGGCGTGAGGTCGCCCACACTGCTGACCAGTGCGGTGACCAGTGCGTATGACGTACGTGCAGCTAAGACCACCCCCACCCCCGTGCAGAGAGTACCACTCACGGATCTCCTGAGGTGAAGGAGTGTGCTGCTGGCCCTGGCCACCGCCAGCGCCGCCAGGACCACCACCACCGCCTCCTCCTCCTCGGCCACCCCAACCCCTGCCGCTGCCTCGTCCACCGCCACCCCAACCACCGCCTCCGCCCCTGCCACCTCCCCCGCTGCTGCCGCCACCACCCCAACTGCTGCCACTAGCCCCTCCAGTCGCGCCACTACCCCCGCCGCCTCTACCGCCCCCACTGCTGCCTCCCTTGCCGTCACCACCACCACCCTTGCCCCCTTTGCCCTTGTCGCTGCGGCGCCCGCTCGAAGCAGACGCAGTGCCAACCTTCTCAGCACCAAGAAGGTCGACAGCAGCAGCAGAGGCGACAGAGGGAAGAAGGGGGGAAGGAGAACACCCCTCGAAGAACGGGGTACGGGGGTCGCCACAAGAGGCACCTACAGCGACTATGCTAGTCTTAGCTGCAAGCAGTTCCTTCTCGAGGAGGGCAATGGTGAGCTCAGTGGGGCAATGAGCTAGGAAGTGGTCCCTGACAGCACGAAGTGTGTCAGGGAGGCGGGTGACTAGGTGGTAGAGAGTGAGCCAGAGTGGAGGGGGGTGCGTGGCAAGGAACTCAGCGGGCATGGCGGCACGGAAGCGGGCCTCACTAGTACGGAGGTGCGTGATGAGGTCAGCGACTGTGTGGAACGAGGCCAGGTCGGGAAACAAGTAGGGGAGGGAGAGACGGCCTAGCGCAGCAGAGGCAGGTGAGGAGTAGCGAGCAACGACAGCTGTGTACAGTGCCTGTGCAGTCTTGTGCTGGCCAAAGTGCTCGCGTTCGTCTATCGGCAAGGAGTTGCGAATAGCGAAGCGAGCGTGGGCATCACGAGTCTGCCACTGCGAGCGAGCAGTGCTCTCAGCAGTAGCAGCAGGGGCAGTGACATGGCCTAGGGCGTGGTCGTACAGTGAGATGTCGTCCTTGGCTGTGAGCTGTAGATAGAGATGCAGGTCATCTAGCCAGGTATCGAACTTCACTGGGCGGCCCTCAGCATCGAAAGCTAGCACAGGAGGGCTAGCCATAGCAGCAGTAGAGTAGCAGGTGTGCAGGAAGCGTGCACAAGTGTGCGGGAAGTGTGCACAAGTGTGCACAAGTGTGCGGGAAGCGAACACAAGTTTGCTGGAAGTGTGCACAAGTGTGCGGGAAGCGTGCACAAGTGTGCGGCGCGCGGGCCGCTCGGTTCGGGTCGGGTCGCGCGGCTCGGTTCGGTCCCGGGCTGTGGCGGTACCAGGCCGCTCGGGGCCTCTAGGGACGGTGGGCGCGGGGCCAACGGGGCCATTTGGGGCCTTAGGGAGGTGAGCGCGGGCCATTCGGGGCCTTTTAGGGGTCGACGGGGCTGCTAGGGAGGTAAGCGCGGGGCCGTTCGGGGCCGTTTAGGGGTCGACGAGGCCGCTAGGACGGTGAGCGCGGGGCCTAACGGGGCCACTAGGGGCCGATGGGGCCGTTTGGGGCCGCTAGGGAGGTAAGCGCGGGGCCGTTCGGGGCCTTTTAGGGGTCGACGGGGCCGCTAGGGAGGTAAGCGCGGGGCCGTTCGGGGCCGTTTAGGGGTCTACGGGGCCACTAAGACTGTGAGCGCGGGGCCTAACGGGGCCACTAGGGGCCGACGGGGCCGTTTGGGGCCGCTAGGGAGGGAAGCGAGGGGCCGTTCGGGGCCTCTAGGGGCGGGCCGTCGGTGCCTTAGGTGGCCGTGAAAAAACCGAGGCGCCCTAGGTAGGTAGGTAGGTAGGCAGGTAGGTAGGTAGGTAGGTAGTGGTGGGCCCTTAAAAGTTCGGTCCTAGGAAGGACCTGCTCTATACCATGTTGAATAACTGAACAGGAAATGGATGAACTAACAGTGAAAATGAGTACAAGTACCTAGCCCTAGAATTGTGTAACCCCTATAGGCTAACCCACTGTAGCCTAAACAAGCACAACAACATATATAATGTTTGACACGCACCACCAAGGGATGTACTGAAACGAGTCCCACGGAAAATTCATCCTACTCGTCGCCTACATGGACGACCTGCTCTACACCGGCGAAGACACAGAGCTCCTCCATCGGTTCGAAGAAGAAATCAAGAAGAAGCTCGAGATGACGATCAGCCACAACGTCACACATTTTCCAGGGCTGAACATCACACAATCAGCCACCTCCATTCATCTCTCGGCCGCTAAGTACACCAAAACCCTTGCGAAGAAATTCGCAATCACACCAATCAATCTCACCACTCCTTTCCGCACACCTTCTCCTAACTATGAACCCAACACCATGCCTCTTTCTATCGATGATCAGCGTCTCTATCAACAGCAATTGGGTTGTCTGCTATTCGCCGTTGTCACATGCCGACCGGACCTCGCCTACGTCGCAAGCTAGCTCGCACAGTACCTGCGTCGACCCAAGGGGGAGAATATGCTAGACTTACACCGGGCACTACAGTACTTCATTTCTACTCCAGACGTCGGCCTCATCTACACGGCTGGCATAACTACTCTCCAGCTGAAGGGCTATATGGGCACAGATCATGCGGGAGATGCGAATAATAGACGCTCTTGTTAGAAAGAGGCTGTCAACATTTTGTGTATTATATCTTATATCTTGTAGGTTATTTGTAGGTTGGGTGTAGATTGCAATCCCAACCCTACCTGGTCTCGTAATCCAGCAAATCCGCCATCTCACCATTGGAGATTTGCTAGGATCCCCATCTCAATATTTCTCTAGCTTTGCTCTGTGAAACAAGTGAACAGGAATGAAATGACTAAGTCAGGGTTGGGTACAAATACAACCCTAGAAAGCTGTACCCCATATGTGCTACCCCACTATAGCCTACAAACATGCATCAGCTATGATAATCTGACACACCCCCATAGGCAAAGTGGGGGAGAACAAGGGGTCACAAGACCAGTCAAGCAAAGCAAAGCAAAGCAAGCTCAGGGTGGATCACAAAGTCACCACACAGTCCGAGCACAAGAGCAGGGCCAGAGGCCAGTTCACATGCAGGAGTACAGACATATATATAAAACTAGACAAACAAGAGCAGGTATATATATATATGTCACAGTACAAGTGAAGTCAAGAGGAGAGCAAGTGAGGCAAGACAGGTACAAGACCCAGCTGGGTGCAAAAGCGCTGATGGTCACAAGGCGCGAGTGCCTTGGTGAACACATCAGCAGTGTTGGCCTCAGAGGCCACGTACGCAAGTCGCAACTGACCACGCTGCTGCAGCTCACGAGCAAGGAAGTAGCGGAGAGCAATGTGCTTCGTTCTGTGCTCCAAGCGCTGCTCTCGAGACAAGGCCAGCATGGCCTTGTTGTCTACGTACAGCACTGGAGGAGAACGAGGCGGCTCTCCAAGGTCAGTCAGCAGGTAGGTGAGCCAGCGAAGCTCCTGTGCAGCCATGGCCCCGGCGTAGATCTCAGCGTCCCAGGCAACGTACCGTGCCTTGAAGACAGGTGGAGAGCCCGGCGGCCGCTTCACCCTGAAGATCCACATGCCACTAACGATGTTCGCCCCAGGAGGGGGAACCGCGTCAACGTAGGTGCCTGTGGACTTCCAGGAAGCCATCTTTGCATCCATAGCTGCCTGCCACTGAGAGGAGTAGGGACCCTCTACGGCCTCCGCGTAAGAACGCGGAGTCGGGATGTCTAGTGCATCCGGGTCTCCCTCAGGGGCAAGCAGTACAGACGCGAGATGAGGTGAAGCAGCCGCTAGGCACTGTAACTCCTCCTGCCTGTCCTCTAGGACGTCCGTGCCAAGAGCACACTCACCCCTGACGGACGGAGGACAGACAGACGCAGACTCAGCAACAAGACTAGCAGCGTAGTCGAGACGACAGCGAGCAGCAAAGTCGACGAGCTCAGCGACAAGGGCAGACGCAGCAGTGGACTCAAACGAGGGGTCAGTGACGACAGTAGCAAGGAGACGCGTGACAGTAGGACTGGCAGCACAAAGAGAGTCCGACCCAGGGTCGGCAAGCGCAGGAAGAGAGGACTCAGGAGGAGAAGGCAAAGGGGCACGCAGAGGAGCAGTGGACGGACCCAAAGACATCCGGTGCGTGCCAGGGACAGGAGGAGGACGCTGACGCGAACTGCGACCACTAGCACGAGCAGCACGAACAGGCGACGCGGGACGAGACGCAGGCTCACGACGCTCACCAAGACCTCCAGTAGGACCAGTGTAAGGAGAGGGAGCAGGCAGTGGAGAGGAAGGCTCCAGCAGGGACTGCGACTGGACAGGCGGTGGACCCTCTACCAGAGGAGAAAGACCAAGAACCTGCTGTAGGAGCGGAACGAAGTACGGCCGAGGCCGCGCGGCAGCTCCAGACTCAGCAGGGACAGCACTAGCACCCTCAGCGACAGCACCAGCGCCACCCACACCTCCAGCGGTAGGACCAACAGCAGTAGGCTCAGCACCAACGCCCTCAGCAGCTCCAGCTCCAGGAGGACCCGCAGGTCCAGCAGCTCCGGGACCGGCAGCACCCGCACCCTCGACGGTCGAAGAAGCTCCAGCTCCAGCTCCAGCAGCACCTACAGACGCAGCAGCACGCCTCCAGCGGCGAGCGAACCACTCGCGCAGCTCCTGTGGAGAGAGGGGCTCCCGGCAAGACGCAGCAGCAGGAGAAACCCCAGGCTCAGCAGCTCCAGACGCAGCACCCCCAGGCACAGCAGCTCCCAGCACAGCACCCTTAGACCCAGCACCTCCAGGCACAGCACCCCCCGGCTCAGCACCCCCAGGCTCAGCACCCTCCGCAGTAGCACCCTCAGGCCCAGCACCCCCAGCAGTAGCACCCCCAGGCTCAGCACCCCCGCGCACAGCACCCCCAGAGTCAGCACCCCCAGGCTCAGCACCCTCAGCAGCACCAGAGTCACCAGTAACCTCGACCGGGTCAACGGCGTCTACCTGGGACACACCTGAGGGGGCAGGAACCTGAGGGGGGAGGGGGTCTACCGGGGGGGGAACCGGCACAAGGAAGTCCGGGGGAGGGGGGATGGAAGGAGTGCCGTAGGGGAAGAGACGGTAGAAGGGGACTGACTCGTCGAACGTGACGTCCTGGGAGGACAGAACACGACGAGAGGAGGGGTGGTAAAACTGCCACCCTGGGGCGTCAGTGGGGAAGCCAAGGAAGACACAGGGAGCAGCACGAGGGGACAGCTTGTCCGCAGACAAGTCGCGGACAAACGCCCAAGATCCCCAGACACGGAACGCAGACGCATCGCCGACCTTCCCCGTCCACAGCAAGGCTGGGGACATCGCAGGCCAAGAGACCCGGGGGTGAAGGTTGAGCTGATGCGCCGCGTACCTCACCGCAAACGGCCACAGAAAATGGGGGGCAGCCGCATGCATCATGGACGTACGAGCGACATCCATGACCATGCCAATGCGGCGCTCAGCAATCCCATTTTGCTGCGGTGAGTCCGGAAGCGTGAAGGTCTGGCGGATCCCCCGTGCACGACAGTAGTCCCGCAGAAGGCGAGAAGAGAACTCTCCGCCTCTGTCCGAGTGCAGACGCAGAACAGGAAAGTCCGAGCCGAAGCTCTTCCTGAGCTGGAGACGAGCCTCGCGGATCCAGTCGATCAGCACCTCAGTGACCGCACCCTTGCTGCGCAAGGGGAGGACTGTGGTGTAACGCGAGTAGTCGTCAACCACCAACAGGAAGTAGCGCTCCTAACCCTGCCCACGGACGGGGGCTGGGCCCCACACATCCATGTGAAGCGTCTGCAGAGGAGCCTCTGTCGGGGGGAAGTGGGAGGAGTGAGGAGTAGCCCAAAGGCGACCCTCGACACAGGGGACACAGGAAGGTCCTGGCCCGGAGGGGAGAGGAGGGAGAGACTAGGGAAGACCAGAGACAAGGACACGGGAAGCCATGCTCCGAAGACGGGGCAAGGAGGGGTGGCCAAGACGGTGGTGCCACAGGAGATTCTCGTGAGACAGGAGGCGACAAGAACAGGGGGCAGACTCAGGACCTGACCGGGACGCAGCAGTAAGCACCTGACCCGACGCAGCCACCTGACCAGACACAGGGACAGGAGGAGACTCAACGGTCAGGGTGTAGAGACTCGACCCCGGCCGACGCGAGAACGTGGCCAGGTGTCGGCCTGTGCGTGCCTCCGTGCAGTGGGTCACCCGCTGACTCGCAGGAGTGAACTTGTGAACCCCCACATCCTGCAGGTCCGCTCCACTCACCAAGTTCGTAGAGAACGAGGGAAGGTACAGACCAGACAGGGTGCCCGAAGGGGCAGCCGGACACGGGAGGACAGTGGAGAAGTGAGACAGGATAGGACCCCCAGAGGGGTCAGCAAGGGAGACCGCAACCGGCCGGCCGAGCGGCGTAAGGGTAGTGCGGTCTCGAAAGAAGGAGCGAGAAGCTCCGGAGTCAAGTGTGAAAGTGAGGGAGGACGAGGAGGACGCAGTACCTGAGAGCGCAGTCTCACCAGTACCTGAGAGCACAGACGCACTGCCACCTAGAGCAGCAGCCTCACAAGCACCTAGCGCAGCAGTACCAATGCCCGGGTCGGGCTGGAAACAACGGTAACCCTCATTCTCCTCACTATAATCCACAACATACATAGCAGCAAGGATAGCATCAAAATCAAGATCAAAGATCGCTACACCAGCCCTTAGAAGCTCATCCCAGCGAGGGATCTCACTAGCCCCAGGGAACTGCTGACGCCAAGCGTCCGTCAGGCGGCCAAAGCAGCGCTGGGTGGCGTGGGCACCCCCACACTGCTCACCCGCGCGGTCGCTGGAACGAAGAACGTAGGTGCAGGGACCAGTACCCCCACCCCTCTGACGCCCAGCGTACCACTCACGAAGCTGCTGAGGCGGAGGGATGTCCCGCGAGCGCTGCTGCTGCTGCCGCTGCGAGCGCTGGCCACCACCACCGCCGCTACGCTGCTGAGTACCACCTTGACCAGCTCCACCTCCTCCACCACCACCGCCTCCTCCGCTGCCGCCTCCACCGCCTCCACCTCCGCCGCCTCCACCTCCGCCGCTGCCTCCATCACCACCGCTGGCACCACCACCACCGTCTCCGCCGCTGCTGCCACCACCACCACCACCCCCGCCACTAGTCCCGCCGCCACCCCCACTCCCTCCGCCGCCTCCACCGCCACCGCCACCGCCCCCTCCAGCTCCACCCGCGCCCTTGCCCCCCTTGCCCTTGCTGGAGCGACGTCTCCCACTAGGGGCAGACGCCGCGCCGACCGACTCAAGACCAAGCAGGTCGGCAGCACCAGCGGAGGCAACAGAGGGCAGCAAGGGGGAAGGAGAGCACCCCTCAAAGATGGGGGTGCGAGGGTCACCACGAGAAGCACCTACAGCGACTCTGCTCTTCTCCGCTGCGAGGAGGGCCTTCTCGAGGAGGTCGACGGTGAGGGTGGTGGGACAGACTGCGAGAAAGTGGTCCCTGACGACGCGAAGGGAGTCAGGGAGGCGCGCGACTACGTAGTAGAGAGCGATGTACATGGGGGGGGGGTTCTTAGCGCAGAACTCAGCAGGAAGGGCGGCGCGGTAGCGAGTGTCACTAGTGCGGAGGTGCGTAATGAGGTCAGCGACAGTGGGAAAGGCAGAGAGGTCAGGAAAGAGGTAGGGAAGCATGAGACGGCTCAGTGCAGCAGTGGCAGGGGAGGAGTAGCGCGCAACTACAGCGTCGTACAAGGTCTGAGCACTCTTGTACTGACTAAAGTGCGCACGCTCAGAGGTAGGGAGGTGGCGACGCACAGCAAGACGTGCAGCAGCATCGCGGGTGGCCCACTTAGAGCGGACAGTGGGATCAGCATCAGCAGCAGGAGCAGGAGAGGCGCCAGAGGTGAGGTCAAAGAGAGAAAGGTCGTCAGCCCTGTCGCACTGTAAGAACAGCTGCAGGTCGTCTAACCATACCTCAAAATCAATGGCGCGACCCTCAGCGTCAAAAGCTAGGACACTAGGGGTAGCCATGGCGACGACAGCGACGCAGTGCAAGCAGTAGGGAAAGAGCTCGCGGTGTCAGTGGGAGTGTGCTCACCAGGCAGGGCAGGTCGTGCAGCTATGCAGAAAGGCGGCTCAGCGACCGGGCGGCTCGGGTGCACAGCGGCTCGGCTCCCAGGCGGCTCGGCGGCTGGGCGGCTCGGGCGCAGGGCGGCTCGGCTCCCGGGCGGCTCGGCGGCAGGGCGGCTCGGGTGCAGGGCGGCTCGGCTCCCGGGCGGTTCGGAAGCAGGGCGGCTCGGGTCCCGGGCGGCTCGGCGTTGGGCGGCTCAGCTCCCGGGGGGTTCGGCTGCTGGGGCGGCTCTGCTGCTGGGGCGGCTCGGCCGGGAGATGCAGGGGCGGGGCCGTCAGGTGCAGCGGCGGGTCGACCGGTGCAGCGGCGGGCCGGCAGGTGCAGTGGCGGGGCCGTAGGGTGCAGCGGCGGGCCGACCAGGTGGGGCGGCGGGCCGTAGGGTGCAGCGGCGGGCCGTGTGGGTGCAGCGGCGGGGCCGTCAGGTGAAGCGGCGGGCCGCTGGGTGCAGCGGCGGGCCGGCAGGTGCAGCGGCGGGCCGGCAGGTGCAGCGGCGGGCCGGCAGGTGCAGCGGCGGGCCGGCAGGTGCAGCGGCGGGGCCGTCAGGTGAGGCGGCGGGCCGTAGGGTGCAGCGGCGGGCCGTAGGGTGCAGCGGCGGAGCCGGCGGTGGGGCCGCGTCAGGGGAGGCGGCGGGGCCGCGTCAGGGGAGGCGGCGGGGCCGCGTCAGGGGAGGCGGCGGGGCCGCGTCAAGTAGGCGGCGGGGCCGCGACGAAGCGGGCGGCAGGGCCGCGTCAGAGCCGGCGGCGGGGCCGCGCCAGGCAGGCGGCAGGGCCGCGATCAGGAGGGGTGGCGGGGCCGCGTCTGAGGGACAGCGGGGCCGCGAGGGAAATGGCGACCCGAGGGGTCGCTAAAAAAAAGGCGCGCCTCGGGGCGCGCTTCGGTGGGCCCTAAAAAAACGGTCCTAAGGAAGGACCCGCTCTATACCATGTGAAACAAGTGAACAGGAATGAAATGACTAAGTCAGGGTTGGGTACAAATACAACCCTAGAAAGCTGTACCCCATATGTGCTACCCCACTATAGCCTACAAACATGCATCAGCTATGATAATCTGACATGCTCAACCCAACCTTGTTTGTACTTAAGGCCTAGTGTCTTTTGTACTAATAAATCAGTTTAGCTTCGATTCTATCATAGTATCGAGCTAGAATATTCCGCTCACGCAGAATCCGATCCTTGGCGTCCCGATGGTTCTCTTCCTCTAGGCTATGCCTATTTTGGCTCCCGGCTCCTACGCTTAGTGTTTTCTAACTTTACATCGTTGCGCCGGTCAAGAGCGCATTCGTCTTCTTTCATCGCACATTTTGGTTTTCAACGGCGACACATTCCGACTTCAACTTTCTTCATCGTAAGCTCATGGAATTTAAATATTTTTATGGTAAAGTTCTCAATTGCTTACACCTCGAACAGGTTTCAGCGGCGCAACAGAACAGGTTTTCAGCGGCGCAGTAGAACAGGTTTTTAGTGGCGCAGCAGAACCGGTTTTCAGTGGCATAGCAGAACATGTCAGCGGCTCAGTACAGAAGCGGAAAAGGGGAAGTGGCAAAGCAGAACATGGGGCATCGACGAAGCAGAGCAACAGGTCAGAATCCGGACTTTCTATTGATGAAATTGCATTTCGAACTCCGAAGCAGAATAGGGCGCATGTAACTCCACTCCGCTACGTATAAATGACATTATCGCTACGCTCCGCATGAATGGCGACTTCAACTTCCACCCTCATCGGAAACCTCATTGTTCTCTATCTCGCTCCCAACGGCACGAGCACCAACTTCAAGGAATGGTGCTATGGAGTGGAGAAGCACCTCCTCAGCACGGAGCTAAAGGGGATTTGCCTCAATGACATTTTCCTCAACCGCGGCAAGGGCAAGATGCCTCTCCCTCCGTATCCACTTGGCAAAGGAGCTACTTCCGCACACAAGACCGCTTTTGAGGCTAATACTATCAGATATGAGACTGACTTCAATGTGTGGGAGTAGGCGAATGCAACAGTTATTAGGGTTTTCATCACCACCACTCTGGTCGAACTTGTCAAATCCTACATAACATTTCGCTCCGCTCATGAGATTTGGAAGTACCTCTAGGACTGTTTCCATGACAAGACCGCAGTAGGGGTTGCAATCCTCATCCCTCAAATGTTCCAGATCTGCCTTAAGGAATGCCCAGGCGTGGCGGACCACATTTCTGAAATTCGTAATATCCATGAGGAACTCAAGGATATCGGGATCACCTTTCCCGAACAGGCTCCTTCAGCTGGGCTTCTCGTAGGTCTTACCCTGGCCTACAATGTTACCAGTTCCATGTGAAATGAAAGAACACGAAATGGATGAACTATGGAATGAGTGAGTACAAGTACCAACCCTAATTGGGTTGTACCCCCTACGGGATACCCCACTATAGCCTACACAAAAGCATAAGCTATAATGTTCTGACACACCCCCATAGGCAAAGTGGGGGAGAACAAGGGGTCACAAGACCAGTCAAGCAAAGCAAAGCAAAGCTCAGGGTGGATCACAAAGTCACCACACAGTCCGAGCACAAGGTCAAGGCCACAAGGCTAGTTCACATGCAAGAGGAGACATATATATATAAGGCTAAACAAGCAAGAGCAGGTATATATATATGCAAGAGTACAAGCAAGGTCAAGAGGTGAGCAAGTGAGGTAAGACAGGTACAAGACCCAGCTGAGTGCAGAAGCGCTGATGATCACAAGGCGGAAGTGCCTTGGTGAAAACATCAGCAATGTTGGCCTCAGAGGCCACATACGCAAGTCGCAACTGACCACGCTGCTGCAGCTCGCGAGCAAGGAAGTAGCGGAGAGCAATGTGCTTCGTTCTGTGACCCCTTGTTCTCCCCCACTTAGCCTATGGGGGTGTGTCAAATTATAATATTGTGTAGGCTATAGTGGGGTAGCCTATATGGGGTACACATTTATAGGGTTGCATATTTGTATCACTTCCATTCATAGTTCATCCATTCTCGTTCTACTCTCCTCATGGTATCAGAGCAGGTTCCCCCGTGGGAACTGTGCCTAGGGCCCACCACGTCGAGATTTTTTTTTTTCCTTCCCGAAGCGCGCTCAGCCTGAGTCGCGCTACGGGCTCTCACCTCATCGAGCCGCCCTAGCGGCCCCTAACTCCCTAGCGGCCCCGCCGCCCGTCGATCCGGCCCCGCCGCCCTTTGCTGCGGCCCCGCCGCCTCTCTCACTGCGGCCCTGTCGCCCTACTCAGCGGCCCCGCCGCCTCGCTCGCTGCGGCCCCGCCGCCCTTAGCTGCGGCCCCACCGCCCCACATTGCGGCCCCGCCGCCCTTCTTCGCGGCCCTGCCGCCCTTTGCTGCGGCCCCGCCGCCTCACATTGCGGCCCCGCCGCCCTTCGCTTCGGCCCCGCCGCCTCACGTCGCGGCCCCGCCGCCCTTCGCTGCGGCCCCGCCGCCTCACGTCGCGGCCTCGCCGCCCTTGACCTCCTACAGAAGGCCCTCCTAGCGGCGGAGAAGAGCATAGTCGTTGTAGGAGCCTCTCGTGGTGACCCTCGCTCCCCCATCTTTGAGGGGTGTTCCCCTTCCCCCCTGTTGCCCTCTGTCGCCTCTGCTGCTGCGGCCGACCTCGTTGGTCTTGAGTCATTCGGTGCGGCGTCTGCCCCTAGTGGGAGACGCCGCTCTGGCAAGGGCGAGGGGGGCAAGGGCGCGGGTCGAGCTAGCGGGGGTGGTGGAGGTGGCGGTGGAGGCGGCGGAAGGAGTGGGGGTGGCGGTGGGAGTGGTGGCGGGGGTGGAGGTGTTGGTGGGAGCAGTGGAGGCGGAGGCGGCGGAGGCGGTAGCGGTGGGAGCGGTGGTGGCGGTGGTGGTGGCGGTGGAGGCGGCGGTGGTGGAGGAGGTGGAGCTGGCCGGGGTGGTGCTTTGCAGCGGAGCGACTCCGGTGGTGGTCAGCGCCAGCAGCAGCAGCAGCAACAGCGTTCTCGGGACATCCCCCCTCCTTAACAGCTCCGTGAGTGGTACACGTAGCGTCAGCGTGGTGGGGGTTTTGGTCCGTGCACCTACGTCCTTCGCTTCGGCGACCGCGCGCGTGAGCAGTGTGGGGGTGCCCACCCCACCCAGCGCTGCTTTGGCCGCTTGACGGACGAATGGCGTCATCAGTTCCCCGAGGCTAGTGAGATCCCCCGCTGGGGAGAGCTGTCTAGGGCAGGTGTAGCTATCTATGATCTTGACTTTGATGCTATCCTTGCTGCCATGTATGCTGTGACTATAAGTGATGAGGGTGACTGTTACCGGTGTTTCCCGCTCGACCGGGGCATTGGTACTACTGCGCTAGGTGCTAGTGAGGTTGCTGCTCTAGGTGCCAGCGAGTCTGCGCCCTCAGGTACTGGTGAGGCTCTGCTCTCAGGTACCGCGTCAGCTTCGGCCTCTCTCACCTTCACACTTGACTCTGGGGCTTCTCGCTCCTTCTTTCGAGACCGCACCACACTCACGCCGCTTGGTCGGTCGGTTGCAGTCTCCCTGGCAGACCCCTCTGGGGGTCCTGTCCTCTCTCACTTCTCCACTGTCCTCCCGTGTCCGGCTGCCCCCTCTGGCGCCTTGTCTGGTCTTTACCTCCCCTCGTTCTCAACGAACTTGGTGAGTGGTGCTGACCTGCAGGATGCGGGGGTTCACCAGTTTACTCCTGCGAGTCAGCGGGTGACCCACTGCTCGGACGCACGCACGGGCCGGCACCTGGCCACGTTTTCGCGTCGGCCGGGGTCGAGCCTCTACACCCTGACCAGTGGTTCCCCTCCTGTCCCTGCGTCTGGCCAGGTAGCTGCGTCGGGTCAGGTGTTTGCTGCAGCGTCCAGGTCTGGTCCTGAGTCTGCCCCCTACTCGTGTCGCCTCCTGTCTCACGAGACTCTCCTGTGGCACCACCGTCTTGGTCACCCCTCCCTGCCTCATCTCTGAGGCATGGCTTCCCGTGTCCTTGTCTCTGGTCTTCCCCAGTCCCTCCCTCCCCTTCCTCCAGGGCCTGGTCCTTCCTGTGTCCCCTGTGTCGAGGGGCGGCACCGGGCTACCCCTCAGTCCTCTCAGTTTCCCCCGACAGAGGCCCCGCTGCAGACGTTTCACATGGACGTGTGGGGCCCGGCCCGCGTCCGTGGACAGAGTCACGAGCGCTACTTCCTGCTGGTGGTTGACGACTACTCGCGTTTCACCACTGTCTTCCCCTTGCGCAGCAAGGGTGATGTCACTGAGGTGTTGATCGACTGGATCCGCGCAGCTCGTCTCCAGCTCAGGCGGAGCTTCGGCTCGGACTTTCCTGTTCTGCGTCTGCACTCTGACCGAGGCGGAGAGTTCTCCTCTGGCCTTCTACGAGCCTACTGTCGTGCGCGAGGCATCCGCCAGACCTTTACGCTTCCGGACTCTCCACAGCAGAATGGGATTGCTGAGCGCCGCATTGGCATGGTCATGGACGTCGCTCGTACGAGGTGGCCGTTTGCGGTTTGGTACGCGGCGCATCAGATCAACCTTCACCCCAGGGTCTCCAGGCCGGAGAAATCCCCAGCCTTGCTGTGGTCGGGGAAGGTCGGCGATGCATCTGCGTTCCGTGTCTGGGGATCTCGGGCGTTTGTCCGCGACTTGTCTGCGGACAAGCTGTCCCCCCGTGCTGCTCCCTGTGTCTTCCTTGGCTTCCCCACTGACGCCCCTAGGTGGCAGTTCTAGCACCCCACCTCTCGTCGTGTTCTGTCCTCCCAGGACGTCACGTTCGACGAGTCAGACCCCTACTACCGTCTCTTCCCCTACCACACTCCTTCCCTCCCCCAGCCGTCGCACTTCCTTGTGCCAGGTCCCCCCCAGGTAGACCCCCTCCCCCCTTAAGGTCCTGCCCCTTCAGGTGTGTCCCAGGTAGACGCAGTCAAGCCGGTCGAGGTTGCTGGTGTCTCTGGTACTGCTGCGGGTGCTGAGCGTGGGGGTGCTGACTCTGGGGGTGCTGAGCCTGGGGGTGCTTCGCGTGGGGGTGCTGAGCCTGGGGGTGCTGAGCCTGGGGGTGCTGAGACTGGGGGTGCTGAGCCTGGGGGTGCTGCGACTGGGGGTGCTGAGCCTGGGGGTGCTACAACTGGGGGTGCTGAGCCTGGGAGTCCTCTGCCTGGGGGTGCTGAGTCTGGAGCTGCTGAGCCTAGGGGTGCGGAGCCTGCTGCCGCTGGACGTGCTCGTGTGGCGTCTGGCGGTGCTGGGCCTGGTGGTTCTCTGGGTGCTTCGTCTCAGCGGGAGCCACTCTCTCCACAGGAGCTGCGCGAGTGGTTTGCGCGACGCTGGAGGCGTACTGCTGGAGCTGGTGCTTCTTCGGCTGCTGAGGGTGCTGGTGCCGCCAGTCTCGGAGGTGCTAGTCCTGGGAGTACTGGAGCTGCTGGACCTGCGAGTGCTACTGGGGTCGGAGCTGCTGAGGGTGTTGGCGCTGAGGCTACTACTGTCGGTCCTGGCGGCGGTCCTGCTGCTGGTGATGCTGGAGGTATTGGAGCTAGAGGTGCGGTTGGCGCTGGTGCTGCCGCTGGGGGTGCTGGTGCTGTCCCTGCTGTGTCTGGAGTCGCCGCGCGGCCTCCGCCGTACTTTGCTCCGCTCCTTCAGCAGGTTCTTGGTCTTCCTCCTCCCTTAGAGTGTCCACCGCCTGTCCGGTCCCACTCCTAGTTACCGCCGGCTTCCCCACTGCCAGCTCCTTCTCCCTACACTGGTCCTACTGGAGGTCTTGCTGAGCGTCGTGAGCCTGCGTCTCGTCCTGCGTTGCCTGTTCGTACTGCTCGAGCTAGTGGTCGCGGTTCGCGTCAGCGTCCTCCTCCTGTCCCTGGCACGCACCGGATGTCTCTGCGTCCGTCCACTGCACCTCTGCGTGCCCCTTTGCCCTCTCCTCCTGAGTCCTCTCTTCCTGCGCTTGCCGACCCGGAGTCGGACTCTCTTCGTGCTGCCAGTCCTACTGTCATGCGTCTCCTTGCTATTGTCGTCACTGACCCCTCCTTTGAGTCCACTGCTGCGTCTGCTCTTGTTGCTGAGCTCGTGGACTTCGCTGCTCGCTGTCGTCTAGACTACGCTGCTAGTCTCGTTGCTGAGTCTGCGTCTGTCTGTCCTCCGTCCGTCGGGGGTGAGTGTGCTATTGGCACGGACGTCCTTGAGGACAAGCAGGAGGAGTTCTAGTCTTTGGCTGCTGCTTCACCACATCTCGTGTCCGTACTGCTTACCCCTGAGGGAGACCCGGATGCACTAGACATCCCGACTCCGCGCTCTTACGAGGAGGCCGTAGAGGGTCCCTACTCCTCTCAGTGACAAGCACCTATGGATGCAGAGATGGCTTCCTGGAAGTCCACAGGCACCTACGTTGACGCGGTTCCCCCTCCTGGGGCGAACATCGTCACTGGCATGTGGATCTTCAGGGTGAAGCGGCCGCCGGGCTCTCCACCTGTCTTCAAGGCGCGTTACGTGGCTCGTGGCTTCAATTTGCGGCAGGGAGTTGACTACTTTCAGACCTTCTCTCCCACCCCGAAGATGACCACTCTTCGGGTGATGTTACACATAGCCGCTCAGCGTGACTACGAACTTCACTCCCTTGACTTCAGCACTGCTTTCTTGCAGGGTAGCCTGCAAGAGGAGATCTGGCTGCGCCGTCCACCTGGCTTCACTGGGACTTTCCCTCCTGGCACCCAGTGGAGCCTCCGACGGCCAGTCTACGGTCTCCGCCAGGCACCGCGCGAGTGGCACGACACACTGAGGACTACGCTTGCGGCTCTTGGGTTTGCTCCCTCTACTGCTGACCCGTCGCTGTTTCTACGCACCGACACCTCTCTGCCGCCGCTCTACATCCTCGTGTACGTCGACGACTTGGTCTTTGCCACAGCTGACACTGCTGGACTCGCCTACGTGAAGTCCGAGCTGCAGAAGAGACACACGTGCACAGACCTGGGTAAACTGCGCAGCTACCTTGGCTTGCAGATCACCCGGGACAGAGCACGCCGCACCATTACCCTGACTCAGTCACACATGGTGCAGCAGGTCCTTCAGCGCTTCGGCTTCACGTACTCCTCGCCTTAGGCCACTCCTCTGTCTACTCGCCACTCGCTCTCAGCTCTGCCTTCGGATGAGTCCGTAGAGTCGAGTGGCCCGTACCCAGAGCTTGTTGGCTGCCTCATGTACCTGATGACCTTCACACGACCTGACCTTGCATACCCTCTTAGCATTCTTGCACGCTATGTTGCTCCTAGGAGACACCGACCAGAGCACATGGCTGCAGCGAAGAGGGTGTTGCGCTACTTGTGCAGTACATCGGGCATGGGGCTAGTGCTTGGAGGGCGGAGTTCAGTGGTCCTCACTGGGCACGCGGACGCTTCTTGAGCTAACGACCACGCTACGCAGCGGTCGTCACAGGGTTACACCTTCAGCCTTGGTTCCGGCTCTGTTTTGTGGCGGGCTACTCGCTCGTCTTCTGTTCTCGGCTCCAGTTGTAAGGTTGAGATCTACGCTGGGGCCATGGCTGCACAGGAGCTTCGCTGGCTCACCTACCTGCTGACTGACCTCGGAGAGCCGCCTCGTTCTCCTCCGGTGCTGTACGTGGACAACAAGGCCATGCTGGCCTTGTGTCGGGAGCAACGCTTGGAGCACAGAACGAAGCACATTGCTCTCCGCTACTTTCTTGCTCGTGAGCTGCAGCAGCGTGGTCAGTTGCGACTTGCGTACGTGGCCTCTGAGGCCAACACTGTTGATGTTTTCACCAAGGCACTTCCACCTTGTGATCATCAGCGCTTCTGCACTGAGCTGGGTCTTGTGCCTGTCTTGCCTCACTTGCTCACCTCTTGATCTTGCTTGTACTCTTACATATATATATACCTGCTCTTGCTTGTTTAGCCATATATATATACATATATATGTGTGTGTGTGTGCACTCCTGCATGTGAATTGGCCTTGACCTTGTGCTTGGACTGTGTGGTGACGTTGTGATCCACCCTGAGCTTTGCTTTGCTTTGCTTGACTGGTCTTGTGACCCCTTGTTCTCCCCCACTTAGCCTATGGGGGTGTGTCAAATTATAATATTGTGTAGGCTATAGTGGGGTAGCCTATATAGGGTACACATTTCTAGGGTTGCATATTTGTATCACTTCCATTCATAGTTCATCCATTCTCGTTCTACTCTCGTCACCGACACCGACGGAAAAGACATCGAGAAGATGTGCGCAGCTGTACCACCTGATTTAGCAGAGCTGATTTGACAGTACCCGGACATCTTCCCCAACGATCTACCACCTGGACTACCACTCGAGAGACCTGAGGACCACAAGATCCAACCGGAGCCCGGCGCGCAGCCGACTGTTCGTACACAGTGGCGGTTGACTCAGACAAAACTCAAGGAGCTGCGAAGACAAATAGATGCACTGTTGGAGAAGGGGTTCATCAGACCCAGTACATCTCCCTTCGCGGCCCTGATACTGTTCATGCCGAAGAAAGACGGTGGGCTTCGCATGTGTTATGTAATGCAATCATATGCATTCACGTCTGTCTGCCTCCCATCATATGTTCATGTGTTGCATGCGTGGTGTGAGCGTGTGCAATAATTTTTGTTTGTGTGGTTTGGTTTTTCTGAATGTGTGTGAATGGTATTTGGCTTGAGCAGATATCTGAAGTGACTCCGCTGCTTAAGAGCTTTCCGTCAAGCCAAGTATCGCTTCAATCGGAGCACGAACAAGAAAGTAACGAACATTTGAAGTTTTTATGCTTTTGATATTTGGCTGTGGTGACTATGGGAAGTTGTGGGGTTGACTCCATAAGGGGTATAGACTTTTGGGGGTTGGGAAATTCGTCCCCATCACTGTAGATGGTGCCAAACCAAACCAGGTTGGCAAGTGTGGCCAACTTGGGTGACGTGGATTATGGAGGTTGGGAAAGTGACAGAAGTAAAAGTAGGAGGGGATTTGATGTGCTTATGAGGTTTCCCTGTTTGGAGACTCCTTGGGGACCTCTCGTCCTCCTCTTCCCCTTCTACCTGGTTTCTAGCTACTCTAACTTTCTTGTGTAAACTTGTGAGCTAATTGTGATTGAGTTAAGTTTCTATGGCAGCATACCCCTCTATGCGCCGAAATTGATAAGTCAAGATATACTTCACCTCTTGATACGATTCAACTTGGGAATTGTAGCTACGCTCTAGAGATACATCATAACGAAAATTGGTGAATTTTTAACAGTGCATTTTTCGTCGACGGCGTTTCTTGTGAGCACGATTTTTCTATCCATAATTTGAGACCAACGACTTTGAAATATTTCGGCCCCTAAATGTTCTAGACTCGGTCCTTAGTCTCTAACAGCATGTGCATCGACTATCGCGCACTCAACCGGGTGACAATCAAGTCTTGTTACCCAATCCCATGCACCGACGACCTTCTCGACCAACTTCACGGCGCTCCCTACATTTCGAAAATCGACTTGCGTGGCAGTTACCTCCAGATTCGGGTCTTCGCCGACGACTGACACAAGACCGTGTTTCGCATTGGCTATGTAAGCTATGAGTACACTGTGATGCCGTTTGGCCTCATAAGGGTGTGTAGAATCACCGCACCTAAAAATTCGGCCACTAGCCTAGTGGTCGAATTGGCGAAAGTAACACGTTTGAGAAAACTTCGAGGACGCTCGCGACCGTCGTTAATTTCGCCAATAAAAAACGAAATTGATGGTCGTTTTGAAAGTCGACTCGTATTCGACACCATGTCGACTCCAATTCGCTCAAGTAGTCAATACCGTGAGTGATTGTCACATAGGACGTCGCACGGTATCGCAGAACGACTGAAATTTTATCCTGTCCAATCATAGTTTTCACTGTCAAATGTGCGGCCCCGTCGCACATGTCAGAATGTTATGTTTATCTAGCCTGAAGTGGGGTACTCAATAGTGAGTACAGCCCAATTTAGGGTTTGCTATATGTACTCAACTGCTTGCTAGTGAACCCCTCTCTTCTTGATTTCCTCATTTCTTCACATGATATCAGAGCCAAGGTCTTGGGTTCGAATCCTAGTGTATGCACTTTGGGCATCCCAGTGTGGGGGGGTGTCAGAGGTCTACTGGTGATCCCCGATCGATCCTAGGGAAGGGTTACAGGCTCGTTGTCCTGGGGGGTTATGGGCGCACTGACCCGCTACTTAACAAGCCCTTTTATCCCAATGGTCTAATGGTTGGGATTCTGACATGCTATCAGAGCATCTACGGTCCTGGCTTGTGGGCCCACTCAACTGCTTCCACTGCTACTCTGTGTTCGGCACGCCCCGTGGCGTGCCCCTCGCGCTACTCTTAGCGGCCCCATTGCCGCCCTTCCAGGCCCCTCGCGGCCCCTTCGCGGCCCCGTTGTCGCCCTTCCAGGCCCCTCGCGGCCCCTTCACGGCCCCGTCGCCGCCCCTTTCGCGGCCCGTCGCCGCCCTTCCAGGCCCCTCGCGGCCCCTTCGCGGCTCCGTCGCCGCCCCTATCAGCCCCGTCGACGCCGCCAGCAGCCCCGTCGCCGACCCTAGCGGCCCCGTTGCCGCTCCTATCGGCCCCGTTGCCGCCGCCAGTGGCCCTGTCGCCGACCCTAGTGGCCCCGTCGCCGCCGCCAACGGCCCCGTCGTTGCCTCTAGCGGCCCCGTCGCCGCCTCCAGCGGCCCCGTCGCCGCCAATTGCGGCCCCGGCCCCGCCTCGGCCATGCCCCATCGCCAGCCGCGGCGCACCGTGGGCACGTGCACCGCCCCCCCCCCCCCCCCCCCCCGTTTTCCCGTCGCCCGTCGCAGCTCCTAAGGGGGTCGCGCGACCTGGGGGGGGGGGGGGGGCGAGCGTCGCCCCTTCTGCTGCCTGCTTTGGCGCCCTGGGAGGCCGCGCGTCGTCCCCCCCCCCCCCCCCGCTTCCCCCCCCCCCCCCCCCAACCTCCCTACCCGCCATCCCGCCCCGCCCTGTGTTAGGGTTTGGGGGTGGCGAGTAGGGGGTGGTGGGTGTGTGGTCTCCCCTGCTCCTCCTCCTCTGTCTCCCACTGCTGCAGCTGCCGCTGAGGGGGGTGGGTATGTGGGAGTCGACGGAGTGGTGCTAGGGGGTGGGGTGTGAGTGAACCTAGGGGTGCAGTAGGGGGTGTGTGAAATGGGGGTGGGATAGTTTGGGGAGGTTGAAGGGGGTGGCCGCTGTGAAGCCCGCAGCTCCAGTCGCCCGTGAGACCGTTGCGCCATATGCTAGTGTGTTAGTTGCTCTAGTTGCCCGTGTGCCAGTTGCTCCAGTTGCGCAGTGTGCCAGCAGCTTCAGCTGCCGCCCAGTACCTCCTCTCCTCTCATAGTCCCTCCTCCATATTTGCCCTCTGCGATAGCCTCTAGCTTTGCTTACATTTGTGAACTTTAAACTGTTGCTTCTTGTACTTGTGCTCAGAATGTGTGGTGACATTGTGATCCACCCTGTGCTTGTTCTGCTCTGCTTGTTGTGCTGATTACACCCCACTTTGGCTATGGGGGTGTGTCAGAATGTTATGTTTATCTAGCCAGCAGTAGGGTACTCAATAGTGAGTACAGCCCAATTTAGGGTTTGCTATATGTACTCAACTGCTTGCTAGTGAACCCCTCTCTTCTTGATTTCCTCGTTTCCTCACAGCACATACGTTCTTACTGTAGCAACTGCAAATTTTACAACTCTTTGAAACCGGCCTGAAATTCGGCCCTCAAGCCTGTAAAGTTTGCAAATCTGCAAATAGTGGCTGTAAATGTGACGACACAAAGTCGACCAATCCGTCAACTTTCGCGAAAAACTTACGTAAAACCAGCCAAAAGCAGATTTTGCAAATTTGCGAGGATTTTACACGCCCTAAACACGCCTTCAACTTTTCAGCAGACCAAATTTTGGCAAATTTGGGATCTTCTCGACAAGTGAGTTATCGTCTATTTGGACGATATTATGATTTTTAGCAGGACAAGGGAACAATACCTCCGAGACCTCAACGTAATGTTTAAACGGTGCAGGAGAACCGCCTCATCATTAAAGGGTCTAAGTGTGTGTGTGTGTGTGTGTGTGTGTGTGTGTGTGTGTGTGTGTGTGTGTGTGTGTGTGTGTGTTTTTTTTTTTTTTTTTTTTTTTAAGCAGGAGTCTAAGGTTTTGGGGCACGTCATCTCCCGTGATGGCATCAAAATCGACCCGGCGAAAATCAGGACTATTCAAGAGTGGAAGTCTCCGACCAGCATCACGGAACTTCAGAGTTTTCTGGGCTTCGTGAATTACGTCCGGCGGTTTATCCCTAATATGGCAGGGATAGCCGGCCCGCTGACCGACCTGCTGCACAAGGACAGGAATTTTGTGTGAGGGGGGGGAAGCTTTGTCAGAATCCCAGCCACTAGTCCATTGGGATAAAATGGCTTGTTTGTGTAGCAGGTAAGTGCGCCCATAACCCCCCAGACCAACGTGCCTGTAACCCTTCCCTAGGATCAATCGGGGATCACCAGTGGACCTCTGACACCCCCCCGCACTGGGATGCCCGAAGTGCACACACCGGGATTCGAACCCGAGACCTTCGCTCTGATACCAAGTCAAGATTCTAGCGAGGCTTAGGAGCCATGGCTAGAGAGGTAGGAGAAGATCGAGTTTAAGGAAAGTATCGAGCAAGTTTGAGAAGGAGAATGAGGCGCTTAACTATAGGTTTGCAAGAACATATAGCAAATGAACAAAGAAGGTGCACCACCTAACAAAAATTATAATAACTACACTAACTACAACTACAGACAGTTACAGATATATTCTAACTCTCCCCCATAACTGCTAGAAGCAAGAGTCTGTGCAGTGACACAACCTGAATGGGTACACCACAAACTGAGAAAACAGCAACAGCAGGCAACAGGCAAGGTTACAAAGCACGTACAGCAGCAAAACGGGGGGGGGGGGGGGGGGGGGGCAAGCACTCCTGCCACCCCTTTACTCTCCTCCCCCCCCGACCACAAGAGGGGCGGCAGGGAGAGAGAGGAGGCGGGCTGGGGCTGGCTGGTCACCCACTTCATCCCCTCACCCTCCCCTGTCAGAATATTATGTTCTCTAGCCTGCAGTGGGGTGCTCCATAGCGAGTACAACCCAGTTAGGGTTTGCTATTTGTATCCAACTGCTTGCTAGTGACCATCCTCTCTTTCTTCATTCTTACTTTCTACTGCTGTTTCTGACATGCTATCAGAGCAGGTCGACCCCTTTGGGTCGATCCTCTAGGTGGGCCCACCACCTAACTGCTTCCGTTGCTGTTCTGCTTCTCGTGTGCCTCGGGCGCGCGCCCTCTTCTCCGCGCGGCGAAAAAATTTAAGGCTTTTTCATCCCGCCGTGCGCTCGGGTCGCGCGGCGAGTTTCTGCCCGCCGTGCGCCCCCAGGCGCGCGGTGGTTTCCTGCTGTGGGGACCCGCGCACAGCCCCCGCCCGTCTCGTCGCGTCGACCTGCAGGCCGCGCGCGCCCTTCTCCCGTCCGTCGCAGCGCCCTGGGGAGTTGCGTGCGCCTCCCGCCCGTCCGTCGCGGCGCCCTGAGGATTCGCGCGCGGCCCCCACCTGTCTGTTGCGGCGGCCTGGGGAGCCGCGCACGCCCCCCGCCCGTCCGTCGCGGCGCCCTGGGGAACCGCGCACGCCCCCCTTCGCCCGTCCGTTTCGGCGTCCTAAGGAGGAGCGCCCCCCCCCCCCCCCCCCCCCCCCTCTCCCCCCCCCCCCTTCTGCCCCGTGGTGGAGACCTGGGGGCCGCGCACTGTCCCCCCCGCTGCCCCCCCACGCTCCTGCCCCCTGCAACCCGTTTTAGGGTTTTGGGCTGAGGAGTGTGGGGGTGGCGGTTGTGGGGGTGCCTGTTGTGTGCGCCGTCCCCTACTCCTCCTCCTCCTCCGTCTCCCACTGCTGCAGCTGCCGCTGAGGGGAGTGGGTGTGTGGGAGCCGAGGGTTTCGGGTTTAAGGGGGGTGATGTTGGAGTGGAGCTAGGGGTGAAGCAGGGGGTGTGTGTCAAGGGGTGTAGGACTGTTTGGGGAGGTTGAGTGGAGGCTGCCGTCTTGTCGTCCGCAGCACCTGTAGTCCGGGGCGCTGTCCTGGTAGCCCAGAGAGCCTGTTGCGCCTGTCGCCCGTGGGTCCGTTGCTCCTGTAGCTCGTCGTAGCCCGTGAGCCAGTTACTCCAGTAGTCCAGGGCGCTGTCCCGGTAGCCACTGAGCCAGCCGCTCCTGTTGCCCGTGTGACTGCAACTTCAGCCGTCGTCTCCCATCTTCTATCCTCGCACAGTCCCTCCTCCTCCTCACTTGCCCTCTGTGATTACCTCTAGTTTAGCTCATAATTGTGAACTTTAAACTATTGCTTCTTGTACTTGTGCTCAGAATGTGTGGTGACATTGTGATCCACCCTGAGCCTGTTCTGCTTTGCTTGCTCTGCTGATTGCACCCCACTTTGGCTATAGGGGTGTGTCAGAATGTTATGTTCTCTAGCCTGCAGTGGGGTGCTCCATAGCGAGTACAACCCAGTTAGGGTTTGCTATTTGTATCCAACTACTTGCTAGTGACCATCCTCTCTTTCTTCGTTCTTACTTTCTACTGCTGTTTCTGACATCCCCATCCCCCTCCCCCCCACACTGCTGCAGGAGCAGCAGAGGGGGGAAGAGTGGAGAGGTGGAGGGACGGCTGCTGGTTGGTCTCACACCCGCCACCCCAGTGCCACTCCCCCGGCTCCCCCACACCCTCACACCCTCCCCCCCAGCAGCAGCTGCAGCAGTGGGAACGAAAGGAGGAGGAGGGGAAGGGAAGCACACCACCCATCACCCCCACACCCGCCACCCCCAGACCCTCCCCCTTGCAGGTGCAGGTAGACGAAGGAGAAGGGGGAAGGGGGGAGGGGGGGGGGGGGGGAAGGGGGGGGGGGCCGACGCACGGCCTCCCCGGGCGCCAAAGCAGGCGGCAGAGGGGGCGACGCTTGCCCCCCCCCTCAGGTCGCCTCGACGGGTGACGGGAAAAGGGGGGGGGGGGGGGGGGGGGGGGGGGTGCACGTGCCCCCGGTGTGCCGCGGCTGGCGACGGGGCATGGCCGGGGCGGGGTCGGGGCCGCAAGTGGCGGCGACGGGGCCGCTGGCGGCGGCGACGGGGCCGATGGAGGCGGCGACTAGGCCGCAGAAGGGTGGCAACGGGGCCGCTGAAAGGGTGGGCGACGGGCCTGCTGAAGGGCGGGCGACGACGGGGCCGCTGAAAGGGCGGCGACAGGGCCTGCTGAAGGGCGGGCGATGACGGGGCCGCTGAAAGGGCGGCGACAGGGCCTGCAGAAGGGCGGGTGACGACGGGGCCACTAAAAGGGTGGCGACGGGGCCGCTGAAAGGGCGGCCGACGGGGCCTGCTGAAGGGCGGGCGACGACGGGGCCGCTGAAAGGGCGGCGACGGGGCCGCGGAAGGGCAGCGACAGGGCCGCGAAGGGGCCGCGAGGGGCCTGAAAGGGCGGCAACGGGGCCGCTAAGAGAAGGTTAAGGGGCACGCCACGGGGCGTGCCGAACACAGAGTAGTAGCGGAAGCAAAAGGGCGGGTCCACAGGCAAGGACCGTGATCACTCTGATAACATGTCAGAATCCCAACCACTAGACCATTGGGATAAAAGGGCTTGTTTGTGTAGCAGGTAAGTGCGCCCATAACCCCCCAGACCAACGTGCCTGTAACCCTTCCTTAGGATCAATCGAGGATCACCAGTGGACCTCTGACAAGTTTTTCAGGAGTCGAAGAACTTTCTCATTTCCCCTCCGTTTTGCGCATCGCCGACCCATCGAAGCTGTTCGAAGCCGTCACCGACGCCTCAGATTTTGCCATCGGAGCTGTACTTCTCCAGGAAAGCGGACTGCAGCCGATCGCCTACGAGTCATGCAAACTGCAGTCAGTCGAGCGCAACGATCTGATACATGACAAGGAGATGCTCGCCATAATACATGCATTCAAACTGTGGCGCTGCTACTTGGTGGGCGCCGACATCACTGTTCGCACGGACCACAAGTCCCTACAATACCTGCGAGCTCAGCCCACCCTCAACCCGCGAGAAATTCGGTGGCTGGATTACATGGAGAGCCACTTCACCTACCGCCTCACGTACAAGAAAGGGGCGAATAACATCGCTGATGCCCTGACCAGACCGACAGTTCAATCCGCTGCAGTACCCATCACCCATTTGAACTTGCTCCTCACGAGACTTTTCACCCACAGCTACACTACGGACCCATTCTTCACAGTTGGAAATCACTAGCAGGCGACGACGCAGAAAGGGAATTATTACCTAAAAGCCGAAACTGACCGGATTTGGGTTCCCGCTTACCGGCTGCTGCGTAAACTCCTAATTCAGGAGGTCCACGACTCTAACCTCTTCAGACATTTTCGGGGTTGATAAAACCCAGAAGCTATTGCACCGTCAATATTATTGGCCCGATTCTGCTAACGACGTGCAGCAATATGTGTCCTCAGGCAGGGTGTGCCAAGCCATGAAATTAACACGACAGCGGCCAGCTGGATTGCTGCAACCTCTCGAGCCACCCGAACGACCGTGGCAACAGGTGACGATGGATTTCGTCACGGGGCTGACTGCTGTGCCGTCTGGCAATGACGTTGTTCTTATCGTCGTCGATTGCCTCACGAAAATGGTGCATTTCACACCGTGTCGTACAACAACCACAGCCGAAGAAACTACGCGCCTCTTCATCTCATCCGTCGTGCGACTGCACGAAATCCCCGCAGCGATCATCAGCGACAGGGACCCGAAGTTCACGTTGAAATTCTGGAAGGAGACGTGGGCACAGTACGGCACGAAGCTGCAGTTCTCATCGACATACCACCTGCAAACAGACGGCCAGACCGAGCGCACCAATCAGACTATGGAGCAGGTGATCAGGACAAACTGCCCCGACCCCGCTCGCTGGGAAAACTCGCTCGCCATGCTGGAGTTCGCGTTCAACACCGCCCGTCCAGCACAACTAATCACTCCCCGTTCTTCTTAAATTACGGGATGGACCTGACGGTTCCTATGACGACTACACTCGACAACCCGGTCCCGCGGTCACAGACATTTGTGACGGAACTGCAGGAAGTTCGTGAGAAGGCTATGGACGCAATCCGCAAGGCGAATACCACTTCCCGCAAATACACCGACCTTCTACGACGAGAACTCGTCTTGGTAGCTAGGCAACTAGTGCTACTTCACATGAAAAACCTGCACCTGCCCGGCCCGTCGAAGTTACGACCACGATTTTGTGGGCCTTTCAAAATCATCAAGATGGTGACACCTATCACCGCGAAGCTACTGCTACCTGACGACTAGCATATATATGACGCCTTCCATGTCAACCTCCTTCGCAAGTTTGTGCATGCGCACCAGAACGCCGCCCTGACAGCCCGACCTGTCCCGGAACCAACACTTGACCCGTTGAAGATATTGACACATCGTGTTCGGCTCGACGCTTCTGGACGCCACGTGGATTTTCTAATTTGTTGGACTAACCGCTCCAGTGAGGACGACACCTGGGTGCCATCCGCCTCGCTTGAAATATTCCCGCTTCTTGGTGATTACCTCGCCCACAAACGAGCTGCGGATATTGACCACCTTTCTTGAAGGGGGTGGTAGTGTAAGGAAAACCCTTTTTTCCTTACAAGGGTTTACTCAACCGCGTACAACCCCAACTTTCGGAAGTGCACGTTCGGCCACTTCGCTTGCTGCCGACGCAACCACGCGTCGCCTTCAGTCTTCCCTTGCCCAACCAGCACCCAACCTCGCGTTCCTGAGGTTCCCGGTGTAGCTAGGTTGTCCCACTACATAATCGCGCGCCCTTCATTGTACAGGCAGTTCATTGAGTCACATCTTCATTATTCATTATTCTGCACACTCTCTTCTACAATTCATAACACAATTCTTTCATAACTTCTGTCTGGCTAGCGCGTACGACACGGATTTTGTTTTACTTACTCCACTATACTTCATGAGGAGCACAATCATCACCTTAAATACCGTATGCACCATGGGCCTCTGTCTGAAGCGAGTGAGGGGACACTGTAGTCAATAACCATAACCTCCGCCTTGATAATTTGCAGCACCATAATTGCCTTGCTGGTAACCAGGTTGCTGGTAGTTACCAGCACCTGTCGGATAGCCACCTTGAGGATTTGGATATCCACCACCTCCCATTCCCATACCCACACTTGCTGCCATGCCCCCACCCATCACTCCCATACCTCCACCGCCCATCCCCATTCCCCCGTACCCACCACCCTGCATGCCATAACCACCAGCACCACCTCCCATCCCACCCATTCCACCACCCATTCCACCCATAGCCCCCATCCCTCCCATCCCCCCCATTCCTCCTCCCATTACCATCCCACCACCCATGCCTCCCATGCCCCCCATGCCTGCCCCCATACCCATGCCAGCAGCACCAGCACCAGCACCAGCACCAGGACCCATGGCACGGCCCATGACAGCGGGCACACCCCCCGGCTGGCCCTGCCCCTGCCCGTGCTGCTGCTGCTGGCGGGTGGCGTCCTCCTTGCGCTCGCGTGCCGATCTGAGCTTCGACTTGGGCATCACGCCCACCGAGCTCAGCGGGTCATCCGGCTCTGATGCCGCCACGCAGGCGGGTTGGCGGGGGGTGGCGCACGGGAGAAGGGAGATGGGGGTTGAGTGGGATGGCAGAGCAAGGGAGAGCGGAAGCTGACGGAAGTAGGGACACATGGGAGAAGGGTGATGGTGGGTACGTGGGGTTCATTATAAAGCAAGGACAGAGAGATGTTGCCTCAACGACAGAGAGCATGGGAGCCAGGCAGCACAGCCCAGCAGCACCTTCTGTGACTTCCCACAGCAAAACTATGGCAATTTCACCCGTGCCCCATTCAACACTGAGCAGCAGTCATACGCTGGTACATGAGCATGCTGCATGTGCACAGTCACTCCACGGGCATACTGCACACTCGCATCTGGGGGGCATGGTACACGCGCATGCAATGACGCCATGATGCCATGACGCCATGATGCCATGACGCCATGATGCAATGACGCCATGATGCAATGACGCCATGATTCCATGACGCCATGATGCCATGACGCCATGATGCCATGACGCCATGATGCCATGACGCCATGATGCCATGACGCCACGATGCCATGACGCCATGATGCCATGACGCCATGATGCCATCACACCATGATGCAATGACGCCATGATGCCATGACGCCATGATGCCATGACGCCATGCAAGGTGTACCTTTGGAGATGTTGAGGTCCACAAGGCCAGCACTGAGCACGTCTGAGAACACACTTGACTTCTTCACTCCCGCACCTGCCCCCGCACTCACACCGCCCTTGCCCTCTCCACACATTGCTGCCGCTCCTGCTGCACCGCTATCACTGCCGGCAGCACCAGAGGGCGCAGCAGAAGCAGGTGCAGGCACGGAGGCAGGGGGAGTGGGGTGATGGGCGGTGTTATGGGGGGGAGCAGTGGCGGAGGTGGGAGCAGCGTCTGAGGCAGAGAAGGCATATGGTGCAGCTGGCACGGGCGCAGCAGGCTGGGCGGGGTCTACGTAACCAGATGCCGCCACCGCTGCCTGCTGCTGTTGCTGCTGCTGCTGTGGGGGCTGCTCGGATGAAAAGGAATAGGGCGGGGGGGCATCGGGTGGGAAGGCGTGGAAGCCCTCTTGAGAGGCCGTTGCTGCTGCAGCAGCAGCTGGGGGGCTGGCCGGTGCTGCTGCTGGCTGCTGCTGCTGCTGTGGCTGCTGATATTGCGGAGGTGGCTGGTCGTACTGCTGAGGTGGCTGCTGGTACTGCTGAGGCGGCTGCTGGTACTGCTGCTGAGGTGGCTGCTGATATTGCTGAGGTGGCTGCTGATATTGCTGAGGTGGCTGCTGATATTGCTGAGGTGGCTGCTGATATTGCTGAGGTGGCTGCTGATATTGCTGAGGTGACTGCTGATATTGCTGAGGTGGCTGCTGATATTGCTGAGGTGGCTGCTGATATTGCTGAGGTGGCTGCTGATATTGCTGAGGTGGCTGCTGGTAGTGCCCTGGCTGCAGCGCCTGTTGCGGCTGCTGTGAGAACGCGGCTGGGAAGGACGAATCCCCAAAGGCAGGTGGCTCTGAGGGCAAGGGAGGATGAGGGGCGGAAGGGATCAGGAGGAACGAAAGATGTACCTGGTGAGGCTGGCGGAGCGATGCGGAAGAGTAGCGTGGCAGGCAGAGGAAGAAAAAGGAAGAGTAGGGTGGCAGGCAGAGGAAGAAAAAGGAAGAGTAGGGTGGCAGGCAGAGGAAGAAAAAGGAAGAGTAGGGTGGCAGGCAGAGGAAGAAAAAGGAAGAGTAGGGTGGCAGGCAGAGGAAGAAAAAGGAAGAGTAGGGTGGCAGGCAGAGGAAGAAAAAGGAAGAGTAGGGTGGCAGGCAGAGGAAGAAAAAGGAAGAGTAGGGTGGCAGGCAGAGGAAGAAAAAGGAAGAGTAGGGTGGCAGGCAGAGGAAGAAAAAGGTAGAGTAGGGTGGCAGGCAGAGGAAGAAAAAGGAAGAGTAGGGTGGCAGGCAGAGGAAGAAAAAGGACGAGTAGGGTGGCAGGCAGAGGAAGTAAAAGGAAGAGTAGGGTGGCAGGCAGAGGAAGAAAAAGGAAGAGTAGGGTGGCAGGCAGAGGAAGAAAAAGGAAGAGTAGGGTGGCAGGCAGAGGAAGAAAAAGGACGAGTAGGGTGGCAGGCAGAGGAAGAAAAAGGAAGAGTAGGGTGGCAGGCAGAGGAAGAAAAAGGAAGCAGAGTGAACAGCAAAGCAACTGGGGATGGATGGGATGCAATGCAGAATGCATTGGGGATGAGGGAAGTGAGTCCAACGGGGCAAGCGAGTCGAGTGTGTACCTCCAACTGCAGCAGCAGGTGCGGGCTGCCACTGCTGCTGTGCTGGCTGCTGCGCTGCGGAGCGCGGGTCAAAGTCGTCGTCGTCAAAGCCCCCCCCGCCCCCCCCACCAGACGCCGCTGCTGCAGGGGCCGCAGCAGTAGCAGCAGCAGCAGCAGCAGCAGGAGGAGGGGCATCGGAGGGTGGGTAGGTGTAGGGCTGTGTTGGGCCTGGGCCGTAGGCGCTGCTGTGGGTGGTTTCAGAGGAGAAAGGAGGGGGAGGCGAGTTGGCACAGTGAGCATGGTACAGGCAGCCAGGCAGTGGTGTGCCAGGCTACGATCAGCTGCTTCACGCTGAAAAAGGGAACTGTTAAACGGAATGAATGGATAGGAGAAAGGCGTTTTTTTGCAGGAACAGGCCTACCTTGCCGAAAAGCCTTCCTCTTCAAACGGACTGGCGCTGGCTGCTGCAGTGCTGGGCACCGCAGCAGGCCTGGGCGCACTCTGTGGCGTCCCCCCACCGCCTCCCCCTTGCCCCCCTGCCACACCTTCCCCGCCAGCACTGCTGCCCGCCACCCTGCTGCCCGCCGCACCCCCTCCCTCGTGCCCACTCGCCCTCGCCGCTCCCCCTCCCGTGCTGCTGTGCTCCACCTCCTCCTCATCCCCGTATCTCTGCTTGCCTGTGTACCCGCTGGGCCTCTCGCCATCGCCACTGTGCGCGCTGTCAGTGGCGTGCACCCTCTCCGCCGACCCCGTGCTGTACACACTCCGCCCGTCGCCCGCGTAGCTGTTGCTGCCGTAGCTGGCTGTGGGGTGCGAGTCCCTGGACTGCCTCTCAGGCTCGTAGTCACCATATGGGTTCGACGCCCGCCCCGTGCCTGCTGCTGACGCGCCCTTGAACCTGGTGGAACAATCGCGAGTGGTTGAGGGCGGGGGAGGAATGTGAAGCCATGTTTTGTGGAGCATGCAGCATGCCAAGTCAAGCATCTTAGCAGGTGGCAGCAGCACACACCTGTTGCGAGTGGCAGCAGCACACACCTGTTGCGGGTGGCAGCAGCACACACCTGTTGCGGGTGGCAGCAGCACACACCTGTTGCGGGTGGCAGCAGCACACACCTGTTGCGGGTGGCAGCAGCACACACCTGTTGCGGGTGG
Organism: Closterium sp. NIES-65; assembly: GCA_948144175.1. Lineage (NCBI taxonomy): Eukaryota > Viridiplantae > Streptophyta > Zygnematophyceae > Desmidiales > Closteriaceae > Closterium > Closterium sp. NIES-65. Next base: position 5,035,524 of record CANXME010000106.1, read on the forward strand.
CAGCAGCACGGTCCCTGAGCTCAGCAATGCGCGCGGAGTCGCGCAGCAGGGCGAGTAGCGCCTGCGCCTTGGTGCGCACGTTGAGGCCCTGGTCCTTGCCCGCGCTGTCCATGTACTGGAAATCAGCGAGACTCTGAACGCGACCACCACGCAGGCCACAGTGGGACGGGTGAGACACAGAAGAGGAGGGGTCTGCTGATTGTCACAACACAAGAACATTTCATACTACACCTATTCTTCAAATGAAAGTTAGCATTCACAATGATTAACAATAAAAGAATGAGAGGGAAATAACAGATCTGAGCATGGGGAAAGAAGGCACCTGGATGAAGGCAGAGCGGTCGCGGAGGTCTCTGACGACGCGCTCGGTGCCATGCGCCACCAGGTACTCCATCACCACCAGCGCCTGCCCCCCGCGCCCCGCCCCGTGGCACCGCATGGCCCGGCACGCACAAGATGGGGCAGGGACATAACATACAAGGGACGAACGGAGCATACACGTTACTGCCCAGCGGAATGCTAGTGAACTAACGCGACCCCCTACCAAACCCATGACGGAAGATGGTCACACAAACTTTCATGCTTTGAGCACAAGCAGAAATCTACGACTCCACCTATCATGCGCACTCACCTCATACACGTGGACTCACCTTGTACACGTGGCGCCAGTCCTTGCCTACATCCTGGCAGCGCTTCCACAGCACGTTCATGACCATGGAGTACTCGATCCTGCACCGCGCACAGCAGCACCGCGCACGGCCATGTAAGATGAGTGAACATGCAAGGGGACTGACGTGACACAACGAATTGCACTCAGATGGAATGCTTCTACGGAAACGATCAGCGTGCTGGTGGCTAATGAGGCGGATTCCAAACGGCATAGAATAAGCTGAACTGGCCAAAGAAAAAGAGGTGAATGCAAGATCCGCGGCGCTGTGGGGGAACGGGTCGTACGGGTTGTGCGACGCCCGCGCGAGGTCCACGAGCAGCTGGCCGTGAGGGCCCCATGGCTCGTTGGTCGTCGCATCCAGAGCCTGAGAGGCCGAAACACGCACACGCACACGCACATGCACACGCACATGCACACGGACACGGACAGTCGCAGACGCGCACGCGCACGCACACGCATGTGCACGCAAACGAGCACACACACGCACATTGACACGCACACCCACGAGCATCCAAAGTCATGAAAGAAAGTCACCGTGTCAGAGTGTAACTGCGAAATCGTACCGTTAATGGCAGCTCGGAATTTCAGAGGCTAATGCACAGCCAGGATAATGAAATCTATATGTTTGAAGGTGTGCAATCGCATGACGAAGCAACTCGATACAATTAGAAACGCGCATCACTACGCAGTCCGGAAAGCGCAAGCACGAATGAGGGACTTGGAAAAGAACAAGACATCTCACCTTGCGCTCAGCATCAGGCACCTTGAGCACATTCTTGTTGACCTCACGCTTTCTGCACCGGCAAACCACGGAGATGGATGGTAACAGATTAGCACGATCGAAGCATATCGGTGGAAAGCAAGGAGGTTGTTCGACAGCGGAAAAACACTACGGAACAAGCGTGAAAGTTCCGCTTCGAGACAATGGCACGAAGTAGCACAAACAAGAAAACGTACATGTCTCGAACGGTACGGTCGAATGCCTTGTAAATTGACGACATGACTTCAGACTAAATGCGTCACTGCGATCACGATGCTAATAGATGCAGCTACTGATCAGTTTTCTAATACGATCTACAAATTTCATGAATCTTGGTTTAAAGCCACAGATGCTGTGTCAGCAGAACGACATAGCGATGCTGCCAATGCACTGTCCACTTTTGCTGTGTCATCGGTTTTGAACTGCTGACGGAAGCATGCTTGGCTGTTCCATCCGAAAGCTGAGGCGGTGGGAGAAAGTTCGAGAAAGTCGCGGCAATCCCGTTGCTTTCAAATTGTGTACCTATTTGCTCGTTGACCAGATGGCTTTGGGATGAGAAGTGCAGTGGGGAACAATAATAATAACGAAGCAAATACCTTTGATATAAACATGGCGGGGAACAAATAATTGTGGTCTGACGCCACCCTGCGTCACGCTCAAGCGACAGCACCGCAGGCAGCGGAAGAAACCAGACCAGACCTTCCTCACTCCCAGCAGTTTTCCGCATAGCCGCCCATCAAGGCAAACACAATTCACACCCGTGCGAAGATGTGTGCTTCCGCCACTCCCTGCTCACCCCGAATTCATTTTCCCCTATTCCCCGCCCCCCTCCCCCCCCATCTTCCCCCCATCCCTCCCATCGGCACCATTCCCGAATTCATTTTCCTTTGTTCCCCACCCCCCTCCCCCCCCCATCTTCCCCCAATCTTCCCCCCATCCCTCCCATTCGCACCATTCTGGGGCCCAACAGAGTTCACCGTTGACTGTCGTGATGTAGCTTGCGGCAGACGGTGGGATGACGGAGAGAGGCACAAACAAGCCACAAACTTGGAATAAAGACTCGTGAGTGTGGCTCGTTCAGCAGAAGGTTTCTAGGCAAGGTTACATCATCGCAACCTGTTTGATTCGCCCTAGAGCCGCTATTGTTCTTTGACCACCCGCGACTTTTCTTAGTATCAGAAACCGCGACTACTTTCACCGATCCCCGTCATAGAATAGCAGCGTACCACGATGACAGCGCCAGCTGGGAACCCTAAGAAGGAGTCCAAGAAGCCTAAGTGTGAGCTCCACTCCACTTGGCGAGTTCATTCTCCATCCGGCTGCTCATGTTTCTGAATTCGTTGATTTATCATTCCGTGTTTGATTTTCGCACATCGTGGTTTGACAGTTGCTATTCTCGTACGGTTGCTGATACAGTGCATTGTAATTGCTGATCCCTGTTCCCATTCATGCGTCCAGACTCGCGTTTCACACAGCAGGAGCTGCCGGCGTGCAAACCGCTGCTGACGCCAGCATGGGTCAGTGCCACGCACGCGTCGTGATTTCCACCTGCAAGAGGATCACAATCAAGTCATCGATTTAGATATTGTTTTTGCGCGTCGGTGGTCTATGACCGCGTCTTGGCCGCGGATCCTGTGGTGTTGGAGTCGCCCTTTTGTTCTTTTCGCTTCTCCTTCTCCCTGCGCTCGCTGCTCCCCACATCACTCACACTTGTCCAGCTGGCCAAACCTCACCTCTCCTGCCGCTTTCTCGCCCCTCGTCACTCGCCTGTCTATGCGTGTCGCAGGTGATCGCGACGCTCTTCCTTGTCGGCGCCGCCTTCATCCCCATCGGAGTCGTCGCTCTCATGGCGTCTAACAGCGTAGGTCGCTTGTGGCGTCTAACAGCGTAGGTCGCTTGTGGCGTCTAACAGCGTAGGTCGCTTGTGGCGTCTAACAGCGTAAGTCGCTTGCGGCGTCTAACAGCGTAGGTCGCTTGCGGCATCTAACAGGGCGGCATTTGACAGCGTAGGTCGCTGGCGGCATTTGACAGCGTAGGTCGCTGGCGGCATTTGAAAGCGTAGGTCGCTGGCCGCATTTAACAGCGTAGGTCGCTGGCGGCATCTAGCAGCGTAGGTCGCTTGTGGCGTTTAACAGCATAGGTCGCTGGCGACATCTGACAGCGTAGGTCGCTGGCGGCATCTAACAGCCTGACAGCGGGCAGGATGCAGTCCTTGTCGCGTTGTATCCGCGCTTGTGTGCGCCTTGCCGCCTGCATGCGCCCCAGCTTGCTTGCTTACTTGCGCGCTCTCTGTATGCCCATCCCATGCGTGCGCCTGTGCCTGTCACCCCGCAGGTGGTGGAGGTGGTGCAGCGCTACGACGACAGCTGTGTGCCGGCCGGCAAGGACGGCGTGGCGTACATTCAGAACGCGTCCGTCGTCAAGAAGTGCGACATCCGGATCACCGTCAGTCGCCTCTCCCCCTCTCCCTCCCTCACCTTCTCGCGCTGTAGTCACGCCCTTGTCTCTCATTCTCTCAATTCGCCCACTATTTGAGCTGATCGCTAGTGGCCTCAGCCATTGTCATTGCATCTCTCTGCCCCCCAACTGTTGCCCTTTCTGCCTGATTCGCCGGTCACACATGTGTTCCTCGCCGTGCAGGTGCCGAAGCGCATGCAGCCGCCAGTGTTCGTGTACTACCAGCTCACCAACTTCTACCAGAACCACCGCCGGTACGCCTTGCCCTCATGCCCATGCCACGCTATGCCTTGACTTGACATGCCATGCCACACCACTCCATGCCATCCCTTTTTTCAACGAGTAGCCCCTTGGTAGCGCAACAGTGAATCTATTTTCGATCAACTGAAGCTTTCTCGAAGCTAGCTTATCCCCAGTTATGATGGGCAGTTGTTTCTGCTGCATGCCATTTTTTTCCACGCTAGCTTATCTAAACTAGTTTAATTTGGGGCCTCTCTATTCTCCTGCTCCCCTCCCCCCCCCCCCTTGTCGTTGGGTGTTGCTGTTGCATGGGGCGGAGCAGGTACGTGAAGAGCCGCAGTGACAGCCAGCTGCGGGGCACCAACATCAGCGGCAGCGATTTTGACGTGTGCCAGCCAGAGGCGTACCTGTGGGACAACACGTCCTCGCCCATCCGGCCGTGCGGGCTGGTGGCGTGGTCGCTGTTCAACGACTCGTACGCCATCACAGACGTAGGCAGCGGGCAGCAGCTGGCCATTGACAGCAGCAACATCGCGTGGCCCAGCGACCAGAGCGGCAAGTTCGCTGGCGTGCCGCCTGAGAACTTCAACACTGTTGATGACCTGCGCGGCGGGGCGCAGCTTAACACGCTTGTAAGCTTGCTTAGCAGCCACACAGGCATGGTGCACGGGAACGCATGGGTGTGGGTTACACGTGCTCTTATCCCGCATTACACTCCCCCTCAACTCTCGCCTGTACCCCTTCTCATTCCCAAGGTCATGTGGAGCGAGTGCACGTCCTCACAGCCCAATGGCCTCATTCCCGTTTCTGTGACCCCTTTCTCCCTGTGTGTGGAGTGCAGCTGAACCAGTCGGAGAATCTGATGGTGTGGATGCGCACGGCAGCGCTGCCCACGTTCCGCAAGCTGTATGGGCGTATCAACACGCCACTGGAGGCAGGCAGCACGCTGGCCGTGGTGCTGCAGAACAACTACAACTCCTACCAGTACGGCGGCCAGAAGGCCCTCGTCATCTCCACCGCCAGCTGGCTGGGCGGCGCCAACGGATTCCTGGGCCTCGCCTACCTCACAGTGGGGGGGCTCTGCTTCCTGCTCGGCCTCCTCTTCTTTGTCCTCCTCTTCACAAATCCAAGGTATGTATTGGATACTTGTCTAGGCTTTCATCTCCAAGGGTGCATTCCACGAGCAAGCGTCACGATATGAGGCGCCGCAAACGTTTGTGATGCCTGTTTCTGGTATAGAATGTTAGGCGTCACCAACATGAAAAGCGAATGTGCGACAAACTTCGTGTTCTAAACTGGCTGCCGTATTGGCTGCCGTGAATCGTGCGCAAATGCGCAAGTTGCACAAAGTCTCTATTCCACGCCTCAGGTAGACCGAAAGATAGCGACAGCAAATAGATCGCATGTGAAAAAATCCCCAGTGCACAGACTTGCTGAACGGTACAGCAAACGTGATTCTTCACAACGACAGCTCATAAACAGTCACATTTCAGTCATTCCTCATAAGACATGTGGCACTTTGTAGGTGTCGCAAGCACAACCTCCTTTGTGAGGCGAGGCTAGGCACGGAACTCAGTTTTGGGATTGTGACAACTTACAACACATGCTTGTAGGACTGTTCCTTCAGACTTCACTTTGCCTCTTATTCCCTCGCTCCTGCTCCCGGGCTGGTGTAGTCATCTGCAATTCGCATGCTGGTTCTGTGTGCGTGTGTGTGCAGGCCATTGGGAGATACCTCGTACCTCTCGTGGAATCGCCAGGCTCATCATGTGCCTCCACCTTCAACCTCTGATGGCACCGCTGCAGTGGATGGCACACAATAAGCGAGTTAGTGCTTTCGCTGTTTTGGCTGCAGTTCTTTGTCTTGTCATCTTGTTCAACTGTGTGCAAGTGATTAGCCGCTTGTGCAAAAATTGCTATATGTTTGTTTCAGTGTACCAGTTTGCACACCTAATGGCTCGGGTGAGATGACAAGAATGATAGCGGATGTACTAAGAGCGTGTTCCTACGGCCTCATATCAGGAAACCTGGTATCAAGAATGCTGTTTTTGCCTGGTAAAACTAGCGAGAGGTTTTGGGTTTAGGGGAATTTTCAGTGTGAGCCTGATACAAGGTCATCTTGATACGAGGATAGGAACACGCTCTAAGGCTCGAACTTGGTAACGTGGATCAGCAGGTGTAAGACGAGGCATGTAAGGAATTTTCCCGAATTCCTTATCGGGATTGACTGCTTCGCGTACAACCCGATTTTCGGAGTTCGCACGTTCGGCCGATTTCAACGCTGCCGAGGCTCCTCACGTCGCCTTCGGCTTTCTCATCGCCAAACCTGCACCCAACCTCGCTCGTCCGAGGTTCTCTCCTAGCTAGAGTAGTTCTATATTAGTCTGGGCATTCATTGTATTCGCAGTTGATTCAGTCACAGCTTCGTTATTCGTTTACCTGCGCACTCTCTTTTACAACTCATAAAACCTGGTATCAGAGCTACTTTCCTAGTTCACCCCGCTTTTCCGAGGGTAGTTTGGTGGCATAGGGTGTGGCTGGTTTAGTGACTACACGACGGTTGGCTGCAGGGATTGTTAATTCAATCCTGCCCGACTCCGATAGTTCGTGTTTTCATTTGCCTGAAGGCCACGGAGACCCGACTGCCCACTAGACGTAGCGTTAGGCACATGGATCAGGAAGCGGTCAACAGGATGATGGCGCAAGTGGCAGAAATGCAGGAAAGCATGAAGACGTTAATGGCGGAAGTGACGACACTACGAGAGGAAAACACCGAACTACGCCAGACGCGAGGTGAAGCGCGTCAGGAGTCGCATGTGGACGAAGGCGAGGGCAACAGTTAGGCGATGAGCAATCCATTGGATGCGCTCACACGTGACTTCGAAGAGGAGGATAGGCAGCGAGCGGCAGCAGCTCCAGTTGCAGTGACAACGATCAAAATCAAGCCTGTCAATCCACCCCCGTTTAATCCTACGGACAAAACTGTTACGGTAAAAGGAAGGCTGTTCGGGGTCGAAGTCTTCTTTACTGCAGCCGGAGTTAATGATGACGCTACGCGTATTAATTACGCAGTTTCACTTCTTCGAGGTGCAGCGCTTGAGTGGTAGCGCCGAACCTTGGAAACAGGGACGCCGACAGGTGTGACACATGCGGCAGACGGGACCTCTACAGTGACTAATCAAGTGGCAACGTCGATCTTCGGAGTGACCACCATACGCACGTGGAAGGAGTGGGGCGCAGCCTTACGAGGTCGCTTCGAGCACGTATCCGCCTCGGAGCAAGCTCGCATGAAGCTGCGTGCATGGTCGCAGATGGCTTCTGTCCAAGACTACACGGCGTCATTCATGAGCCTCGCCGACCAAGTCGATGACATGTCGGAAGCTGAACGGCTGGATAAATACATCAGCGGCCTCAAATACGAGATACAGTACGAGGTTCGCAGGGGCCGTCCGACGTCATTTCTTGCAGCAGTACAGTTGGCGGAGTCCACAGATGCGCTGATGCAGTACGCGAGAGCAGCTTCCCGGGAGGGAAACCGTTTTCGTGGCCAGACCCATCGGACCACGATCAACGCCGTCCATACACCCGACCGCCCTCCTAAGGGACCGTGTTTCCGGTGTGGGAAGACGGGTCACTACATGAGAGATTGCCGCGAGAAAACGCCGCCGACGGGGAACGACAGGAAGGAGCAGGGAAATGGGAAGAGTCAGTAATTAGCGGGCCCTTTACTGACTGTGCTCCGTCGCTCGAACCCCACCATCCCCACCGAGTCGTGGTTCCGATTCATGCAATCGATCGCACTCGGCCGAATAACGGGGATAATCATGTGGATCACCCTGTGCTGGTCGCTGGTAAGGTGTTAAAACATAACTTGAAAATGTTCGTCGATGGAGGGGCCAGTCATAGCCTCTTCAATTCGGCGAGCGCAAAAAAATGCAAGCTGCAACTTGACAGGTGTCTGCCCAAAATCGACGCTCGCCTCGTGGATGGGACGCCTTTGGCGATAACGGAATAAACACGGACGGTCAGGATCGAATGTGGCGACGATTTCGGCTTCAGCATGAAGTTCCTCGTGACAACATTGGACGGCTGCGATGTACTGCTGGGACGCGATTGGCTGCGACGGCACAACCCCGTCATCGACTGGACAACGGGAACGTGCAGCATCAGCAAGCACGAGGGGCTAATTACGCTCCCTGCATGGACACCTGACTACATCCAAGCCCCGTGCGTCAAAGCCATCACGATAGCCTGCCACTTCAACAGAGGCGCGCAGCTGCTCGCCGTTTGTTTACGCGAGTTGGCAGTCGACACCAGAGGAAAAGACATCGAGAAGCTGTGTGCAGCTGTACCACCGGATTTAGCGGAACTTATTTGGAGGTACCCGGAAATCTTCCCCGACGACCTGCCACCTGGACTGCCACCGGAGAGACCTGAGGACCACAAAATCCAGCTAGAACCTGGAGCGCAACCAACCGTTCGAACACAGTGGCGGTTGACCCAGCCGGAACTCGAGGAGCTGCGCCAACAAATCGACGCATTGTTGGAGAAAGGATTCATTCGGGCCAGCACCTCTCCCTTCGCAGCACCAATCCTGTTCACTCCGAAGAAAGACGGCGGACTTCGCATGTGTATCGACTATCGTGCGTTGAACAGGGTCACCATCAAGTCTCGCTACCCAATACCACGCACCGACGACCTCCTCGACCAACTTCGTGGCGCTCGCTACTTCTCGAAGATTGACTTACGCGGCGGTTACCATCAAATTCGAGTCTTCGCCGACGATTGTCACAAGACCGCGTTTCGCACACGCTACGGGAGTTACGAATTCACGGTGATGCCTTTCAGCCTCACGAACGCGCCCTCAACCTTTCAGCTGACCATGAACAGGGTTTTTCGGGATCTTCTAGACCGGTGCGTCATCGTCTACTTGGACGATATCCTCATTTATAGCAAGACACGGGAGCAGCACCTCAGTGACCTGGACGCAGTGTTTAAGCGGCTGCAGGAGAACCGACTCATTACCAAAGGCTCTAAGTGCGAGTTTTTTAAGCACGAGTTGGAGTTTTTGGGACACGTCATTTCGCGCGACGGCATTAAAATCGGCCCGGCGAAAATCAAGACCATACAGGAGTGGAAGTCCCCGACGAACGTCACGGAACTCCAGAGTTTCCTTGGATTCGTAAATTACGTCAGGAGGTTTATCCCGAATATGGCGGGGATAACCGGCCCGCTGACCGACCTGCTGCACAAGGACAGAAATTTTGTGTGGGGGGAGGACGCAGAGGCGCCTTTCCAGGAACTCAAGCATTTTCTCGCTTCCCCTCCTGTGCTGCGCATCGCCGATCCATCGAAGCCGTTCGAAGTTGTAACCGACGCCTCAGATTTTGCCATCGGGGCTGTGCTTCTCCAAGATTTCGGGAACGGGTTGCAGCCGATAGCCTACGAATCACGCAAGCTGCAGGCAGCCGAACGCAACTACCCGATCCACGACAAGGAGATGCTCGCCATCATACACGCATTTAAACTGTGGCGATGCTACCTGGTGGGCGCCGACGTCACTGTTCGCACGGACCACAAATCCCTACAGTACCTGCGAGCCCAACCCAACCTCAACCCACGACAGATTCGATGGCTCGACTACATGGAGAGCCATTTCACCTACCGCATCACGTATAAAAAAGGGGCTAATAACATCGCCGACGCCCTGACCCGACCGACAGTACAATCCGCTGCAGTACTCATCACCCACTCGAACCCGCTACTTACCGGACTATTCACACACGGCTACACAACAGACCCCTTCTTCACAATGGGAAATCATCAGCAGGCTACGACGCGAAAAGGGGACTATTACCTAAAAGCCGGAACCGACCGGATTTGGGTTCCCGCTTACCGACTGCTGCGTCAGCTCCTCATCCAGGAGATACACGATTCCAACCTTTCCGGACATTTCGGGGTTGATAAAACCCAGAAAATACTGCACCGTCACTATTACTGGCCTGATTCCTCTAACGACGTGCAGCGCTATGTGTCCTCATGCAGGGTGTGCCAAGCAATGAAGCCAACACGTCAGCGACCGGCTGGACTACTGCAACCCCTCGAGCCACCTGAACGACCGTGGCAACAAGTGACGATGGATTTCGTCACGGGGATGCCAGCTGGGCCGACAGGCAACGACGCTGTTCTCGTCGTCGTCGACCGCTTCACGAAAATGGCACACTTCGCACCATGCCGAACAACAATCACAGCCGAAGAAACTGCGCGACTTTTCATCTCGACGGTCGTGTGACTGCACGGCATCCCTTCGGCGATCATCAGGGACCGCAACCCCAAATTCACGTCCAAATTCTGGAAGGAAACATGGGCGCAATACGGCACGAAGCTACAGTTCTCATCGGCCTACCACCCGCAGACCGACGGTCAAACCGAGCGGACCAACCAGACCATGGAACAGTTAATTCGAACAAACTGCCCCGACCCTGCCCGCTGGGAAGACTCGCTCGCCATGCTGGAATTCGCTTTCAACAACGCACCATCCAGCACGACTAATCACTCCCCGTTTTTCCTCAATTATGGGATGGACCCGGCGGTTCCAACGACAACTACACTCGCCAACCCGGTTCCCGGTTCCCAGACTTTTGTGACGGAACTTCAGGAAGTCCGCGAAAAAGCCGCCGATGCAATTCGCAAGGCGAATATTACTTCCCACAAATATACCAATCTGTCAAATATTATAGCCTGTAGTGGGTTGGGCTATATGGGGTACAACTAGTTAGGGTTAGGTGATGTACCCCAATCCTGTCAACACAACGCATTCCGCTGCAGTTCTCATTCTGACATGGTATCAGCAGTAGGTTAGCGCTCCTAGTCCTAGGCCCGCCCTTCCCTACCACTAGGGTTACCACTGCACCCTGCCAGCCCGCCAGCGCCCTACCCCACACCCCAGCCGGCGCGCCCCTCCCCTCCCCGCCCTTAGCCAGCGCGCCCGCCAGCCAGCCAGCGCGCCAGCCAGCCAGCGCGCCAGCAGCCTGCGCGCCAGCCAGCCAACGCGCCAGCCCGCCAGCCCGCCAGCGCGCCCGCCAGCGGGCGCACGAGCGAGCCCGCCGGCTCGCTTGCCAGCGCGCCCGCCAGCGAGCTCGCCAGCGCGCCCGCCAGCACGCACGCCAGCGCGCCCGCTAGCGCGCCCGCCAGCGCGCCACGCCAGCGGGCCCCGCCAGCGCGCACGCCAGCGCGCCGCGCCCGCCAGCGCGCGCCCTGCTTAGCCGCCCGCCAGCGCGCCGCGCCCGCGCGCCACGCCAGCCAGCGCGCCGCGCCGGAGCGCGCCCCGCCAGCGCGCGCCCCGCCGCCCCGCGCCCAGCCAGTGCGCGCCCCGCCTGCGCGCACCCGCCTCGCACTCACCTCCCTCTCCTCCTCCTCTCGCGGCTGGCAGCCGCTATCACTTGTCCTCGCCCCTCATGGCGACGTCTCGCGTGCTCCGTTTCGACCCTGAGGGGCGTGCGATCGACTTTAGTACCTGGCTGACGCAGGCCCAGCGCCACCTTAGGAGCCAGCGCCAGGATGGCGTGCACCTGTTTGCGCATGCGTTCGGTGCTCTGCCCGCCCCGCCGCAGCCTTCACCGCTGCCCACTACCCCACCGCCTACTTCCGAGCAGGAGGCTGAGTACCAGCGCCGGTTCCTCGCTCGTGACGTGTGGGAGTCTCGTGACGCTGCTGCCTGCCTCGCCCTGACCGACCTTCTCCCGCCGACTGAGGCTGTCCACTTCACTCAGGTCGAGTCTGCTGCAGACCTTTACACTGCTATTGTTGCTCGCTACTCCACTCCCTCCTCTGCCTCCCTCAGCCGCCTCCTCGTCCCCTTTATCTACCCTGACTTCGCCTCCTTTGAGACTGTTGCTGACCTCGCTACCCACCTGCGCTCCCTTGAAGCTCGCTTCAAGGCCGCTTGCACTGAGGAACAGCTTGCCCTTGCACCCCCCCCCATGTGGCTCGCTATTCACTGGTTAGTCACTCGCCTCCCTGACCGTCTAGCCACAGCCCGCGACGCGCTTCTCTTGAAGCACCCCACTGAGCTTACTATCGATCTTCTTGAGACCGCTCTCTCGAAGATCGAGAGTAACCTCCTCGCTGTTGCCTCCGCCTCTTCCGCGCCTCCTCCTCGTCTCTTTGAGGGGTGTGCGGTACCACAGCTTCCCACCTTCACTGCCTCGCTTGCCACTACCGCGTCTTCTGCCTCTGAGGAGACGGCGGCCGTTTCTGTCTCTGGCGGACAGAAACGTGGCAAGTCCGGCAAGAAGGGAGGGAAGGGCGGCGGGGGTTCTGGGGGTGTTGCGGGTGGCGGCGGTGGTGGTAGTACTAGTGGCGGGGTTGGCGGCGGGGGTGACTCGGGACCTGACGGCTCTCCTCTAGACGGTGGTGAGGGGTTTTCGCAGCAGTAGCAGCAGACTCCTCCGCAGCTGCCACTGCCTGGACAGCAGCAGCGGCAGGGACAGCAGCAGCAGCGCCAGGGCCAAAAGCAGCGTCCGCCTCAGCAGCAGCCCCAGCAGTGGGGCACTCTGCAGCAGTGGGGCACTCAGCAGCAGTGGGGCCCTTCGCAGCAGTGGGCCCCCCCGCAGCAGTGGAGACCTACGGGCCCCCCGAGCACTGGGCGCAGTGGTGCCCCTTCTAATCGGGGACCCCGCTCGGCCGGCCGCGACGTTGGTCCCTGTGAGTACTGGATCCTGACGGGTCTGCGCAGGGGCACGTACTGCGGCCGCCCTGACCACTCTACTGCACGCTGCTTCAGCCGTCTTGACGACCTGTACGTCCTGCACCACGGTCCCTCCGCTCCCCCGCCACCACGCTGGGGACCAGTCCTTGCTCGTGGTGTTGCTGTGTTTGATATGTCTATGGATGATGCTAGGTCTTATGCCATGTATGCTGATGTTGACTATAGTGCTGTCGGATCTGTTTACTTGCCTGTACCTAGCGTAGGATCTTTGCCTGTTGCTAGAGTAGGTGCTGGTGTAGGATCCTGTCTAGCTACTAGTACAGGTGCTCCCTCGGCGGACGCGTCGCTCTCCTTCACACTGGACTCCGGAGCGACGCAGTGCTTCTTCCGCGACAGCACGACTCTTACTCCACTCTCGGCGCCGGTTTCTATAGCACTGGCCGATCCCTCTTCGGGACCGGTCATTGCGACTCACGCCACTACCCTCCCGTGCCCAGCTGCCCCTTCCAGTTCTCTGACCGGCCTCCACGTTCCTACTTTCTCTAGGAACCTGGTTGGTGTGGCTCCTCTGGCGAGACAGCACGTCGGGGTCTGGTTTGAGCCTTCGGGTGACACTGCAGTCTGTGTGGACGGTGACACGTACGCCCCTCTGGCCACTTTTCGTCAGGAGCCGGGCTCTGGTCTGTACACCCTCCACACCGACACCCGTCCGGTTCCCCCGTCCCACCAGGTAGCCAGGTCCAGTCAAGTAGCTGTGCCAGGTCTAGTGGCTGCGTCGTGCTCGTGTCGGTCGCTGTCCCACCCTGCCCTCCTCTGTCACCACCGCCTTGGTCACCCGTCCCTCTCTCGTCTCCGCGCTATGTCCAGTCAGCGTCTTGTCTTAGGCCTCCCCCGCGACCTCCCGCCGCTCCCGCCGTCCCCCGCTCCTCCGTGCGGTCCTTGTGTCCAGGGTCGGCTGCGCGCCACTCCTCACTCCTCCTCCCTTCGTCCAGCCTCCGAGCCCTTTGAGACACTCCACTTAGACGTCTGGGGCCCCGCTCCACGGCTTGGACCTGAGCGAGAGAGCTTCTTCCTAGTGGTCGTTGACGACTACTCTCGGTACACCACCGTGTTCCCTTTGGCGAAGAAGTCCGACGTGACTTCTACGCTGATCCGGTGGCTGCTCGCCACCAAGAGTACTCGTCGTCGTCGTGTCAGTTGTCTCCACTCCGACCGTGGGGGTGAGTTTCGCTCCGGCATTCTCGCCAGATTCTGTGCTGAGCAGGGCATCACCCAGTCCTGGACTCTTCCAGAATCTCCACAGCAGAATGGGGTTGCTGAGCGTCGGCTAGGCCTGGTCATGGAGATTGCCCGCACCTCCATGATCCACGCCCACGCGCCCCATTTTCTGTGGCCCTACGCGGCTCGGTACGCCGCTCACCAGCTGAACCTCTGGCCTCGCGTCTCTCGGCCAGGGGCTTCACCGACCAGTCTTTGGGCAGGGTCCCCTGGTGTTGCGCCGAGGTTTAGTGTCTGGGGCTGCTTGGCACTTGTCCGCGACACCTCTGCGGACAAGCTCTCACCTCGCGGCGTCCCCTGTGTCTTCCTTGGTTTCCTTGAGGCCTCCTCCGACTTCACCTTTTACCACCCTCCCTCCCACCGGTTCTTTGACTCTCGTGACGTCAGTTTCGACGATTCCGTCCCCTACTTCGTCCGGTACCCCTCTCGAGGTCTCCCGGTTCCCCCCCCTCCCCTCTTCCTCGCCCCAGCTCCTCCTCCTCCCGCTCCCTCTCCTCCGGTACCCCCCCCCGGTTCCCGCTCCGTCAGGTGTGTCGCAGGCTACCCCCCCTCCCTTGGTCCCCCCCCAGGTCTCTCCTCCTTCCCCACAGTCGTCCTCACAGCCTCCGCAGCAGCCGTCGGCGCTTCCTCTCCCGGCCACTGCGGACTCTGAGGGTGTTGGTGCTCGAGGTGAGGGCTCTGGCGGTGCTGGTTGTGGGGGTGTTGGAGTTGGAGCTGAGCGTGCACCTGCCGCAGCTGCACGTCCCGAGCGTGTTGGAGTCGGTGGTGGTGCTGGAGCTGGTGGTGTTTCTGGAGCTGGAGAGTCTGGGGCTGGTGCTGGTGCCACTGGCGGCGCCACGACTGGGGGTGCGAGTACACCTCCTACAGGTACTGGTCGTGCTGCCGCAGGGGGTCCTCGCTCTGGGGGTGCTCAGCCGGGTCCTATCGAGGGTGGAGCCGGTTCTTCTTCGTCGTCTCCTGACACCACTCCTCCTCCTCACCCCTACCCGACTCGTTACCAGGCCCTTCGTCGTCTAGAGCGTGAGGAGCAGCAGCGTTTGGAGCGTGAGAGGTCGGAGGTTCAGCAGCGGGTGGAGCGTGAGCAGTTGGAGTTTCAGCAGCAACAGCAGCAGCAGCAGCCGCAGCCACAGCCACAGCAGCAGCAGCAGCAGCCGCCGCAGCTGCCGGAGCAGCCTCCGGCCCCTGTTTCTGGCCTTCGGGCCCTTGGTCTCCCCTCCTCTCCTCCTGTGTTCGGTCCCACGTTTCCTCCTCCAGACTCCACTCCGGCTGTCTTCCCTCGTTCTCAGTCTCCTCCGTCCCCCCCTCCTCTCGCCCACACTTGGGCCTCTGGCCCTCCTCGTGCTCGTCCCTCGTCCCCTGTCACTGACCTCCGTACCGTGTTGTTTCGTCCTCGTCCTCCTCGTTCTCCTCCGTCTGTCCTTCCTCGTCCTCCTGAGTCTTCCCTCACTGCCTCCCTATCCACTCCGGTCACTGACTACTACCGCACGTACCGCCCCACTCTCTCTCGTGTTCTCGCCTCTCTTGTTACAGACCCTCGTGCCTCTCCTTCCTCCGTCGCGGTCCTCACTGCCGCTGTCACTGACTTTACTGCTACGCGTCGCCTTGACTACGCCACTCGAGTTGTGGCAGCTCCTCCTGTCCGTCCTCTGTCCGCCGGGGGTGTGTGTGCCCTTGGCTGTGACGTCCTAGAGGACAGACAGTTTGAGCTAGAGTTCCTGGCAGCTGCTTCGCCTCATCTCTGTGCCATGCTGCTCACTCCTGAGGGAGACCCCGACGCTCCTGACATACCTACTCCTCGCACTTACGCTGAGGCAGTGTCAGGGCCTTGGGCCTCTCAGTGGAGAGCTGCCATGGACGCAGAGATGGCCTCCTACAGGTCCACAGGCACTTACGTTGACGAGGTTCCCCCCCCAGGGGCGAACATTGTTGACGGCATGTGGATCTTCAAGGTGAAGCGGCCGCCGGGATCTCCCCCAGTCTTCAAGGCACGCTACGTGGCTAGAGGGTTCAGTCAGCGCGAGGGGGTTGACTTCTTTCAGACCTTCGCGCCCACCCCGAAGATGACCACTCTTCGGGTGTTACTGCACGTAGCAGCGCAGAGAGACTACGAGCTACACTCTCTTGACTTCTCCACTGCCTTCCTCCAGGGCTGCTTACACGAGGAGATCTGGCTGCGTCGTCTTCCGGGCTTCACTGGCACTTTCCCGCCTGGGACCTAGTGGAGCCTCAGACGACCGGTCTACGGTCTCCGCCAGGCACCCCGTGAGTGGCACGACACTCTCCGCTCCACTCTCTCCGACCTCGGGTTTGAGCCGTCTTCCGCCGACCCGTCGCTGTTTGTTCGTCGTGGCCGTACACCTTTCTTCGTCCTAGTCTACGTTGACGACTTGGTTTTTGCCACGGCCGACACAGCTGCACTGGCGGAGGTGAAGTCCGAACTGCAGAAGAGACACACCTGCACTGACCTTGGGGAACTGCGCCGCTACCTTGGCCTGCAGATCTCCAGGGACAGAGCCGCTCGCACCATCACTCTCACTCAGTCACACATGGTGCAGCAGGTTCTTCAGCGGTTCGGGCTTCAGGACTCTTCTCCTGCCCCCACTCCTCCTGCTGTAGACCACAGATTCACTGGGCCTTTTCCTGACGAGCCGTTCGAGCCCAGTGGTCCCTACGCAGAGCTAGTGGGCTGCCTCATGTACCTAATGACGTGCACTCGCCCGGACCTCGCCTTCCCCCTTAGCATCCTGTCTCGCTTTGTTGCGACTGGGAGACACCGTCCTGTTCACTGGGCGGCGGCTAAGAGGGTGGCGAAGTACCTTGGCGCGACATCAGGCATGGGGCTTGTACTTGGAGGGACACAGCCAGTTGTACTCACCGGTCACTATGACTCTTCCTACGCTGACGACGTTGAGACTCAGAGGTCTACGCAGGGTTACTGTTTCAGCCTGGGTTCTGGAGCTGTTTCGTGGAGGTCTACTCGGTCCTCCTCTGTTGCGACTTCTACCGCAGAGGCCGAGATCTACGCTGGGGCCCTTGCTGCTCAGTAGCTACGCTGGTTGACCTTTTTGCTCACTGACCTTGGTGAGCGGCCGAGCTCTGCACCGACCCTGTTTGCTGACAACAGGGCGATGATTCTCCTGTGTCGTGAGCCTCGACTGGAGAGCCGAGTGAAGCACATCGACGTCAGGTACTTCCTCCTTCGAGAGTTGCAGAGACGCGGACAGGCTCGTCTGGACTTTGTGGCCTCCGAGGCCAACACTGCAGACATCTTCACCAAGGCCCTCCAGCCTTGTGACCACCGTCGGTTTTGTCTGCAGTTAGGCCTCGTTGAGACTGGGTCTAGTTGACTGCTGTAGGGTGCTCTTTGTCTGTTGCTTGCTTGTACCTTATATATATATATTTGTTTGCACACTTTTGGACTGGCCTTGTGGCCCTTTGCTTGTGCTCAGATTAGGTGGTGACGTTGTGATCCACCCTGAGCTTTGTTTTCTTTCTCTTGTTTTTGACTGGTCTTGTGACCGTAGGTTGCTTGTTGTTGATTGGCCTTCCCCACTTAGGCTATGGGGGTGTGTCAAATATTATAGCCTGTAGTGGGTTGGGCTATATGGGGTACAACTAGTTAGGGTTAGGTGATGTACCCCAATCCTGTCAACACAACGCATTCCGCTGTAGTTCTCATTCTGACACAATCTTCTACGACGAGAGCTCATCTTGACAACTGGGCAACTAGTCCTTCTCGACACGAAGAACCTGAACCTGCCCGGCCATGCGAAACTTCGGCCACGATTTTGCGGACCGTTTAAAATTCTCAAGATGGTGACACCTGTCACCGCGAAGCTGTTGCTACCCGACGACTGGCATATCCATGACGCGTTCCACGTCAGCCTTCTTCGGAAGTACGTGCCTACCACGACCGACATTGCACGTCAGCAAGCGGCCCCGACAGCTCGCCCAGTCCCGGAGCCAACCCTTGCCCCTTCCAAGATCCTCGCTCATCGGGTCCGCCTTGATGCCGCTGGTCGCCACGTGGATTTCTTGATTCGCTGGACTGACCGCACCAGTGAGGACGACACGTAGGTGCCATCCGCTTCACTGGACGCCTCGACGCTTGTTGGTGATTATTTGGCGCGACGTCGTGTCTCGGCTATTGACTACCTTTCTTAAGGGGGGGGGGGGGGGGTGGTGTAAGGAATTTTCCCGAATTCCTTATCGGGGTTGACTGCTTCGCGTACAACCCGATTTTCGGAGTTCGCACGTTCGGCCGATTTCAACGCTGCCGAGGCTCCTCACGTCGCCTTCGGCTTTCTCATCGCCAAACCTGCACCCAACCTCGCTCGTCCGAGGTTCTCTCCTAGCTAGAGTAGTTCTATATTAGTCTGGGCATTCATTGTATTCGCAGTTGATTCAGTCACAGCTTCGTTATTCGTTTACCTGCGCACTCTCTTTTACAACTCATAACAAGGCAGATAAACAGTGCTGTACGCACTTTGCAGGGCAATGCAATGCAACACAGGCGCAACAATCGATATTAACTTTCCATGATAGGAACTACCGGTGCCAACACAAGCTCAACTGCGGTAGCTCATTCGTCACATGGTTGATTGTTATACAGTCTGACAAACAATCATTTTCTTTGGGGAGGTTTGCGACACGTTGCCGGGTTCGACGGACGGGCAGGCTAAAACTGCGACCTGGAGTTTGCTTGACGGTATGGCTGGCGATGACTGCGGATTTGCCGTCGATGGGTCTGGTTCGGGCGGATTGCATCCATCTAGTCCGTGACCGTTGCTGCGAAATGTTTATTCGTGTCAGTCAGCGGTTCGATTCGCATTGCGTCAGTGGTACCCGACGCGGATGACGCGAGGCGGCGCGTCAAAATCATCGGCTGGTGGGCAGGTGCCGTTGAGCCTCAGCCAGCACCAGCCGCTTTGTGTGGTGGTTTCATTCACGAGGAACATTTTGACATGTTCCATTCCATGCCGAACCGTCCCAACCAGTATGTGCGAGGTTTGGCTGGCTGCGCTGCGCAACATCCGGGCACGGCGGAGGTCTGCGGCTTGGTTCGGCTCGGGTGGTTCGGAATGGGGCACATGGCATGGCGTGCGTTGACTCTCCCGCCATCCTTGGCATTCCGCCAGGCCCACACCCAAACACAGAATGGTTGCTCTCATAGGCAGAGCTCAGCTGAAGTGAAGCAGAGCTGAGGGAACGAGTATCCATGGTCTTCCACACCAAGTTTCACATGCAAGTGCTGGAAGTAAGCTTTCATGGAGGCCTAGGAAGTTAGAGCTTTATTACAGTATTCAAGTTGTGGGGCGCGTTAGTCGTCTACCTGGAAACAGTGATAAGTAGCCGAAATTGGTCCGAGAGAACTCCTTCTATGCTAGCTCGGTTTTCAATATTGACAGCAAAAGTCGTGGTTGTAGGACCATTTGTCAAGCGCGTGAGCAGTTGATTTGCATCGCCAAATTCAAGGTAAGAATATCTGGAGGGGCAAGCAGGACCAGAGAACGTGAGGGCCAGAAATGTGAACGGATCGATAACAGGAAGTACACGGCAATAGGCAGGCGCGAACTTACTAGTGGTGATCGCGGCTCGAATGTCAGGCATGGAAGATTTGCAGCTTGGGTAGAGGCCAAGCCGTCGCGGCAGGTTCAGCGCAATACTAGGTCTCTGCTTTCGCTCCGCTACGTCTCTACATCTCCGTCCAGCCTCACTTTCCTTTTCACCTCTGAAACCACTACCGTTCTGCTTACTCCTTTTCGCTTCGAAGAACGAGCACGAGTGCAGTCGTGAAGTATGCTATTCCCCTGTTCATGATCCTCTGAAGCTTAGCCTCCTCGCCTGGCCGCCTTGTTGCCTTCTCCTAGTGAGCCATCATCAGGTCGCTCCAATGGGTGTTTCTCCCTCATCCTCTCCTTCGCCGTCCATGTGTTCCCCGCGTCGCCCTCGTTTTGTCCGTTCACTAACACTTCAACGTCCTGTCCTTTTTCTCCCTTGCCAGTGAAACATTCGTCCACCTCACCACTGCGACTGACTCTGCTTGCATGGCATGGCGTTTCGCGCTTCCACTCTCGCCGTGCCACTGACCCTGGCTTCAGACATGGAAGCAGCACCTGGTTCTTCCGCCGCTCTTCGCGGCCAGCTAGCAGACATGGGATTTAGGGAAGCGGAAAGCATAGTGGGAAGTAGGTCGGGCACGGGGGGCGAAGGGCGGGATCAGCAGTCAGCGATGGTACTGGCGGCGGTGGCGGAGTCGATAGAGATGCTGCGCACGGCGGGCAGCGATGCGGACGAGAAGGAGCGCGTCGCTATGCAGCTCAGCCAGCTGGCGGAGACCAGCGTGGATGCGCGCGCGGCCATCGGCTACCACGCGCAGGCCATTCCGCTGCTCGTGGGACTCGTGCGCTCGGGTACGTTGCCTGCGCGCACGCATGCGGCGGCAACTTTGGGGGCGATCTGCGACGAGCAGGAGCTGCGCGTGAAGGTGCTGCTGGGGGGTTGCATTCCGCCCATGCTGGCGCTGCTGCGCAACGGCCCCAAGGACTCGCAGATGGTGGCGGCGGAGGCGCTCTTCGCCATGTCCAAGGCGGGCTCCGGGCGCGATGCCGTGGGGTCGCGCATCTTCGCGTCGGAGGGCGTGGTGCCGGCGCTGCTGCAGCAGCTGCAGAAGCACGCGGGCATCCACCCGGACGTGCTGGGGCTCGTCACGGGCGCCATGCGCAACCTGTGCTACGCCGTGCCGGGATTCTGGCGCACGGTGGAGGCGGCGGGCGGCGTGGAGATCTTCACGAGCATGCTCTCCATGGGGCGCCCCGCCACGCAGGAGAACGCCGCCGCGCTGCTCACCAGCTTCCTCACCAGCCCCTACCTCGCGCACCCCAATGCGGCCGCCGCCGCCGCGCAGCAGCAAGCCAAGGGCAAGACTCCAGCGGCAACAGTGGCGGCAGCAGCGGCGGCAGCGGCGGCGGCAGCCATGGAGGGCGGAGAAGGGCTGGAGGAGGCGGCGAAGGCGGCGGCGAGAGTGGTGGAGGCTGGAGCCATTCCGCCGCTCCTCGCGCTGCTGCAGCCGGGTAGGGAAGTGGCGGTCAGGACAGAGGCGGCTGGGGCGCTGCGCGCAATCTCAGCAGTACATGTGGCGGCTCGGGAGAAGATTGCGGCGGCTGGGGGAGTGGGCATGCTGATCCGCGCGACGATGGCGCCGTCGGCGGAGATGATGCAGACGGGGTACGCGCAGGTGCTGCAGGAGAACGCCATGGGCGCGCTCGCCAACATCGCGGGCGGCAAGGCGGAGGTCGTCGCGTCGCTGGCGGCGGCCGTGAGCAGCGCGCACTCGGATCGCGAGCTGGCGGACAACATCGGCGCGCTGGCGTACGCGCTGATGGTGCTGGACGACGACGACGACGACGACGGCGCGGCGGACGACGGCGAGGGCGGGGATGGCGGGAGCGGAAGCAAGGTGGACGCGGAGGGCATCGAGCGCGCGCTGGTGGAGAAGCTGAGCCCGCTGCGGCCGGCGTCGGCGCTGGTGCAGGAGCGGTCGATCGAGGCGCTGGCGAGTCTGTACGGCAACAGACTGGTGGCGCGCGGGCTGAGCAACGCGGAGGGCAAGCGCATGCTGGTGGGGCTCGTGACGCTGTCGCCCACCGACGCGCAGGCGGAGCTGGTGGAGGCGCTGTTCAACGTGTGCGTGCAGGGCGCGCCGCTGTGGAGCGCGCTGCACGGGCGCGAGGGCGTGCTGCAGCTGGTGGGGCTGCTGGGGCTGTCGACGGAGGACCAGCAGGAGTGCGCGTGCGCGCTGCTCGCCATCCTCTCGCACGAGGAGGACGAGAGCAAGTGGGCCATCACCGCCGCGGGGGGCATTCCCCCGCTCGTCTCGCTGCTGGGGACAGGCACCGCCAAGGCCAAGGAGGACGCTGCGGAGTTGCTGGGTAACCTGTGTTCCTACAACGAGGATATTCGCGCGTGCGTGGAGACGGCGGACGCGGCCCCCGCGCTGCTGCATCTGCTGGGCAGCGGGTCGGAGAGGGGTCAGGCGGCGGCAGCGCGCGCTCTCATGCGCCTGGTATCGGGCGGCAGCAGCGGCGCGAGCAGCGCGATCGGGCAGCTGACGGGCATTCTGGTGGCGGAGGTGCCGGAGTCCAAGGTGCACGTGCTGCGCGTGCTGGGCCAGCTGCTCGCCGACTCGCCCGACGCCGCCCACGACGGCACCGCGGCAAACGAGGCGCTTCAGACGCTCGTCGCGCTCGTCGAGTCGGAGCGCGAGGAGACGCAGGAGAGCGCGGCGGCGGTTCTGGCGAATCTGTTTGCGGCGCGGGAGGATTTGCGCGAGGGGCCGGTGGCGGCGGAGGCGATTCCCCCCCTGGTGCGGCTGGTGGACGACGGCGGCGAGCCCGTGGCCATGCAGGCAGCGCGCGCGTTGGCGGCGCTGTTCTGCTCCATCGACAGCAACGAGGAGGCGGCGCACGCGGCGAGGGCGAGCATCTTCCCGCTGGTGAAGCTGGCGCGCGCGCGCGAGATGGCGGTGGCGGAGGTGGCGACGACGGCGCTGGCGAACCTGCTGGCGAACCCCGAGCTGGCGCTCATGGCGCCCGCGGACGAGGTCGTGCTGCCGCTCTCGCGCCTGCTGCGCGAGGGCACGCCGCACGGCAAGGAGCACGCGGCGGGCGCGCTGGCGCACCTGCTGCACTCGCGCGCGCTGGACGAGGAGCTGGCGGAGAGCATCCGCCAGTGCAGCACCGTGCTCGCGCTCGTCGCGCTGCTCGCCGTCGGCGCCAGCGAGGACGCGTCCATGGCGGCGCTCGAGGCGCTGGCGGCGCTGGCGCGCGCCAAGGCGCACAACTGGGGCGGGCAGGCGCCGCTGGCGGTGCTGTCGGAGGTGCCGTACTCGATGGGTCCGCTGGTGGCGGTGCTGGCGGGGGGCACGGCGGGCATGCAGGAGAAGGCGGTGGAGGTGCTGTCGCGGCTGTGCAAGGACCAGCCCGTCACGCTGGGCGACATGATCGCCGGCACCGACAACTGCGTCGCCGCGCTCACCGCGCGCATCACAGAGGCGGAGAGCCTGGAGGTGAAGGTGGGCGGCACGGCGCTGCTGATCTGCGCGGCGAAGGAGCACCGCGCGGCGACGATGGCGGCGATGGAGGCGGCGGGAACGCTGCAGGCGGTGGTGCGGTGCCTCGTTGACATGCTTGCAGCGCAGCAGCAGTCGCGCGAGCAGCAGCAGGCGGAGGAGGGCGACGGGGAGGCATCGGCGGAGGCGCTGGTGAGCAGCGTGGCGTTGTGGCTGCTCGCCGTCATGGCGTCGCACGACCACCCCACGCGCGCGCTCGTCGCCGCCGCGGGCGCCGTCGACGTGCTGGTGGACCGCCTCTCCGCGCTGTCGGCGGACGGGGAGGAGGCGGACGACCTGGGGATGGATGGGGACGGCGCGGAAGGGGGAGACAGCGGGGGGGCGTGGGTGTGCGCGTTGCTGCTGGCGGTGCTGTTCTGCAATCGCGACGTCGTGCGCTCGCCCGTCGCGCTCAGGGCCATTCCGCCGCTCGCTTCGCTGCTCACCTCGCCCGACCCCTCGCAGCGCTACTTTGCATCGCAGGCCGTCGCGTCGCTCGTGGCGAGCGGCAGTCGCGGCACGCTGCTCGCCATCGCCAACAGCGGCGCCATCCCGCTGCTGCTCGCGCTGCTGGGCCGCGCAGAGGCGGACGTGGCGCACCTGCGCGCGCTGGCGGACGACTTCGAGCTGGCGGGCAGCCCGGAGCAGGTGGCGCTGGAGAAGCTCTTCCGCTGCGACGACATCCGCGCGGGCCGCCACGGCAGCGTGGTGGTGCCGCAGCTGATCGCGCTGCTCACGCCCAACGCCGACCAGCCCAGCGCGCCCGCCGTCGCCATCGGCCTGCTCACGCAGCTCGCGGCCGGCAGCAGCGCGAACCGCGTCGCCATGGCGGACTACCGCATCCTCGAGGCGCTCACCACGTACCTCACGCTCGGCCCGCAGGTGCGCCGCGCGCTTCCCCCCTTGCGTTGCCTCCCCCCTGTTGCTTGATATCCTCGAGCTTCGCACATTCCACCCCACCTGTGCTGCTGCCTCCTCACCCCCTCATCACTCATTCCCCAATGCCCATCCAACCCCACGCGCCCTTACTTCCCCTCTCCCCCGTGCAGGAGGCGATGGAGGCGGCGGCGGTGGAGCTGCTGCGGGTGCTCTTCCAGGCGGACGACCTGCGCGTGCACGCCGCCGCGCCCGCCGCCATGGACCAGCTCGTCGCCGTGCTCCGCGTGGGCTCCCGCGCCGCGCGCCTGCCGGCAGCATCGGCGCTGGAGGCGCTGTTCGCCGTCGACGCGCACCGCGCCAGCGACGCGGCGCTGCACGCGCTGCACCCGCTCGTCGACATGCTGGGCAGCGGGGCGGGCGCGGAGGCTGCTGGCGGGGCTGCTGGAGGCGGCACTGTGGAGGCGGAGCAGCGGGCGGCAGCGGCGGCGCTGTGCCAGCTGGCGCAGGGCAACGTGGGGCGCGTGCTGCAGGCGTGCGAGGAGGGCGGCATCCCCCTCATGGCCACCATCCAGCGCCTGCTTGAGGCGCCCGACAATCAGCCAGCTGGCGGAAGCGGCGGGTACGACAAGGCGGCGGCGGAGGTGAAGGCGACGGCGGTGGAGCTGCTGCAGACGCTCTTCTCCTTCCCTCGCGCTCGCTCGGGCCCCGTGGCCGCCGCGCTGATCCCGCCGCTGGTGGTGCTGCTGCTGCACCCGTCGCCGTCGCTGCAGTACCGTGCGGCGGGCGCCGTGGACGCGGTGATGGACGACGAGCAGCAGGCCAACGTGGTGGCCTCATGCAGCGCCGTGGCGCCGCTCGTGAGCCTGCTGGAGGGCGAGCGGCACGGGCTGCACGCGGCGGCCAGTAGTGCGCTGTTCAAGCTGGCCAAGGACCGGCGGCAGTGCAAGCTGGACATGGCGGCGGCGGGCGTCATCGAGCGCATCATTGCCATCTTCCCCTCCGCGCCGCTCGCCCTCTGCTCGCTGCTGGCGGAGCTGCTGCGCGTGCTCACCAACAACTCCACCATCGCCAAGGGCGCCGCCGCTGCGCGCCTCGTGGGGCCCGTGTTCGCCATGCTGCGCCACGCGGAGCTGTCCCCTGCGGCGCAGACAAGTGCGCTGCAGGCGCTGGTGAACGTGCTGGAGAAGCCCGGCCGCCTGGAGGCGCTCGACCTGCCGCCCAGCGACGCCATGGAGCCGCTCGTGCCGCTGCTGCTCTCGCCGTCGCTGGTGGTGGCGCAGCTGGCGGCGGGGCTGCTGGCGCACGTGCTCACGCTGGAGGCCTTCCACAGTGACGGCATCACCGCCGCCGCCGCGGCCCCGCTGGTGAGGCTGCTGGGCAGCGAGCTGGAGTCGCTGCGCACCGAGGCCCTCAAGGCGCTCGAACTCGTGTCCGCCTGCTGGCCGGGCGCCATCGTGGAGGCGGGCGGCATCGACGAGCTATCTCGCCTGGTGGCGACGGCGCCGCACCCGATGTGGCAGATGGCGGCGACGGTGCTGGCGAACGTGCTGCGCGCGCATGACAAGTGCGCGGTGCAGGTGCCCGTGCCCGTGCTCGTGCGCCTGCTCATGGCCAACACCGAGCCCGTGCAGGTCGTCGCGCTCTCCGCGCTGCTGGCGCTGGAGCGCGAGGACCCGGCGCGGGGGGACGAGATGGCGCGCATGGGCGTGGTGGACGCGCTGCTGGAGCTGCTGCGCTGCCACCAGGTGGAGGAGGCGGCGGCGCGCCTGCTGGAGGCCATCTTCAACAACGCGCGCGTGAGGGACTCGCAGACGGCGCTGCGCTCCATCGCACCGCTGGCGTCGTACCTGCTGGACCCCAACTCCGCCGACCCCAACGCCAAGCTGCTGGCGGCGCTGGCGCTGGGCGACCTCTTCCAGGAGACGAGCGTGGCGCTCAAGACGGTGGACCTCACGGGCGCGTGCCGCGCACATCGTGGCGCTCATGGCGGAGCGCGCGAGTGAGGACCTGGTGATGGTGGCGCTGTGCGGGCTGCAGAACCTGGTGGCATCGTCGCGCGCCAACAAGCGCGCCGTGGCGGACGCGGGCGGGTTCAGCGTGCTGGTGGAGCTGCTGACAGGCGGGTCGGCGGAGGTGACGTCGCAGGCCGCCAACCTGGTGCGGCTGATGCTGAACAACCACACGGTGCAGGAGTACGCGACGCCGGAGCTGGTGTCGTCCATGACAGGCGTGATCGAGCGTGAGCTGTGGAAGACGGCGAGTGTGAACGAGGAGGTGCTGCAGGCCATCGAGGGGCTGCTCGCCACCTTCTCCCGCCTGCGCTTCAGCGAGTGCGCCACGGCCGCCATCCCCGTGCTGGTGGGCGCCATGAAGGTGGGCAGCGAGGTGGCGCAGGAGACGGCACTGAACGTGCTGTGGCTGCTGCGGCAGGGGTGGGCGCAGAGCAAGGAGATGGCGCGGCTGCAGTCCATCGCCATGGGCGACACCATCCCCGTGCTGCAGCTCATGCTGCGCTCCGGCCCCATCAACCTGTACGAGAAGGCGGAGACGCTGCTGTCCGTGCTGCCGGGCAGCCTGTCGGTGTGTGTGAAGCGCGGCTCCAACCTCAAGGCGTCCATGGGCGCCACCAACGCCTACTGCAAGCTCACGCTCGCCGACACCCCCGCCAAGGTCACCAAGGTCAGTCACTCACTGCACACGGCGCGACGCCCAGGGGCAGCGGGCGGGGCACATGGGGTATGGGGATGCTGGTGATGGGGGTAGTTCTGGAGCAATTACAAAAGGAGCACTGTAATCAGCAATTGTCTCTGCTCTCACCGTAACCCTCTGAACGCTTGATCTGCCATCTTAGTTTGTTGGGCCGTGTTGTGTGTGGTGTGGGATGTGGTGTGTGCTCCTCCATGGCATGGCAGGTGGTGAGCGGCACGTGTGACCCCGAGTGGAAGCAGACCTTCACATGGCCGCTGGACGCCCCTCCACGCGGGCAGAACCTCCACATCTCGTGCAAGAACAAGGGCACCATCGGCACCGTGAGTTACCAACTGCTGCACTCATGTGCCCCGGTATGGGCTGCTCCACGTGTGTTCCATTTCCAGCATGCTCCGTGTCTCATTCCCTTGACTTCTGTGCACTGTGGTGTGTTGGGCGTGCTGTGTGTGTGTGTGTGTGTGTGTGTGTGTGTGTATGTGTGTGTGTGAGTGTGTGTGTGTGTGCTGTGTGTGTGTGTGTGTGTGCTGTGTGTGTGTGTGTGAGTGCTGTGTGTGTGCTGTGTGTGTGTGTGTGTGCTGTGTGTGTGTGTGTGCTGTGTGTGTGCTGTGTGTGTGTGTGCTGTGTGTGTGTGTGCTGTGTGTGTGTGTGCTGTGTGTGTGTGTGCTGTGTGTGTGCTGTGTGTGTGTGTGTGCTGTGTGTGTGTGTGTGAGTGAGTGAGTGATGGCAGAGCTCACTGGGCAAGGCGACGATACAGATAGACCGGGTGGTGGCGCTGGGGATGGTGTCCGGGACATACGTGCTGCAGCCAGAGGGCAACCGAGACGGCACGCAGCGCACCATCGATGTCGACTTCATCTGGTCCAACCGCTGATGCCCCTCACGCCCCTCCCTCCACCCACCCACCGCTGATGCTGCTGCCACTTACCCACCCTGTATGGTGTCAGCATTGGCTTGACGTTGTGACACCCAGGGTGCCCGCCAATGCATCTTGTGGCACTTACAGTCCATCTTGTGTTGCCCCCCTTGCTCTCTGCCGCCGCTGCTCCCTCTCTGCCACCCCACCGCCTGCTTGCACGCCCCAACATACACACCAGCTGCTGCCACTCATTCACATGTCTATAAGGCGCTATACTGCCATGCAAATGCGTGCCAATTCTGCCGCTGCCACCATTGGTGCAACGGACCACCATCAACAGCCTGAGCCATGAATACTGGTCGTGCTGGGGCCGTGCTCAACACGCAGGCGGCTCCAGCCCGCCGCACGGCTCACAACACGGCAACCAAGCTTGTAGACAGTCTGCTGTAGCTACTGGGCTACCATTAGCAAATCTACTCGTGCAGCATGCGCATCCCCCCTGGTGCTGAGCAACAGCAGGACGACCAGCTTTTAGTCAGAACCGTAGTTTAGAGAGACTCCCCATTTTATGAAGCATGTGTGAGCTGCCTAATGGCAGGAGAACACAGCACACATTGCACACAGCTGCCTAAGGAATTCATGTGGTGCCTTGATAAAAGTTAGCCTTGTAAGTGTGCTTCTACACTACATTGCACTGCAGCTAGTGCGACTCAATCTAAGAACACTAAACATGCTACAAACTTGCAGATTTTGAACCTGACTAGAGGCATGCAGGCAGTGTGGGGGATGTAGTTGGCAGTTGTCAGGCGCCCATTGGTTGAACCATAAAGAGTAAAACCGTGACCTGCAGTGAGCATGGAGCGCCAAAAGCAGTCAGTATGAGAGGTGCAATGCAAGGATGAAGGCGCTGCTCTGAGGACAACGACGCCGAAACAAGAAATGGTTAGACTTAGCAATCGCCAACCATTTGAGTGTGCATGCATCAGCACGTGTGTGTGACACATGCTGCCAAGATCTGAGCGCACTGTGCAAGCTGCAACAACCGACAGCCACCCCCCGTTCAGTGTAGAGAAAGGGAGAGGCTGACCTGCACGGTGGAGAAGGCGAGTAGAGGGGAGGCCACAGTGCCCCCCAGCACGCGGCCGTCGGCGCCCACAAGGGTGGCAGTGAGCCCTCCCATGCGGCTGGAGGCGTCGGTGGGGTCGTCCGGCACGTATGAGCCCGACAGCGACACCATGTCCAGTGCTCCCTGCATGCATGCACGCACGCACGCACACACGCACACGAGCCACACTCAACACCCTTTGCTTCCTGCCTCTCAACTTCCCTCTCCATCTCAACCACCAAACCCACACCACAAAAACGCTCCACCCCATGTCGTGTGCTGCTATGACCCACCCCATGTCGTGTGCTGCTATGACCCACCCCATGTCGTGTGCTGCTATGACCCACCCCATGTCATGTGCTGCTATGACCCACCCCATGTCGTGTGCTGCTATGACCCACTCCATGTCCTGTGCTGCTATGACCCACCCCATGTCGTGTGCTGCTATGACCCACCCCATGTGGTGTGCTGCTATGACCCACCCCATGTGGTGTGCTGCTATGACCCACCCCATGTGGTGTGCTGCTATGACCCACCCCATGTCGTGTGCTGCTATGACCCACCCCATGTCGTGTGCTGCTATGACCCACCCCATGTCGTGTGCTGCTATGACCCACCCCATGTCGTGTGCTGCTATGACCCACCCCATGTCGTGTGCTGCTATGACCCACCCCATGTCGTGTGCTGCTATGACCCACCCCATGTCGTGTGCTGCTATGACCCACCCCATGTCGTGTGCTGCTATGACCCACCCCATGTCGTGTGCTGCTATGACCCACCCCATGTCGTGTGCTGCTATGACCCACCCCATGTCGTGTGCTGCTATGACCCACCCCATGTCGTGTGCTGCTATGACCCACCCCATGTCGTGTGCTGCTATGACCCACCCCATGTCGTGTGCTGCTATGACCCACCCCATATCGTGTGCTGCTATGACCCACCGCAAGTGGTGTGGCAGGCAGGGCGGTGGCGGGGCCAGAGAGGGCGGGCGGGAGGACGGAGCCATTGGCGGAGAGCACACACACCGCCCTGCCCTCCTCGCGTGACAACTCGAATATCCGCGCTGCTACGTCCTGTGCCCCGCCCATGAGAGGGCACGCCCACGGGAGGACCCACCCACGGGAGGACCCACCCACGGGAGGACCCACCCAGGGGAGGACGAGTGATTGCGGCACGGTGGACACAGGCATGACAGGCGACTTCATCCACGCTTCTGTACGCCCCTCCCCTCCCACTCGCTTTCCACTGCGCTAGCCTCCTCCCTCCTCTCTACGATGCCATCTGCTGCTGCTCTGCTCTGCTCTGCTCTGCTCGTATAAATAGGGCCCCTGCCCTTCCCATTCCCGAGTAAACAACAGGTGAGCGAAAATGGAGAGGCAATGACTAACAGAGAAAAAGAGGGCTCTAACCAGGCATTCTCAACAGCCACTTTTGGAAAAGTCCCACAGGCCTCGACCCCCACCCCTCTCATACCTCGCCACTTGGAACCAGGAGGACTCTCGGCTCCAGCGCTGCACACACGGCAAGGAGGAGGGAGCAGGGAACAGGGAGCGGGAGCAGGCAGGAAGCTGTCGCACTGGGGCGGGGAACAGCAGTCACAGCAAGGCAGCAGCCAAAGCAGAGAGGTTCGCGAGCAGCAGGGCGAGCAAGCAGCAAGGCCGGAGGTGGGAGGGGCGCACGCACAGCTGGGGGCGGCACGCGACTCGCTCCGACCCGCCGTGCTGCCCAACGGCCGACCGGGGCTTCGTCGAGGCAGACTGGGGTCTTTAGGCGGCCGTCCCGGCTTTCGCTTTGGTGAAGCTGAGTCGTTAGGTGGCCGCCCCGGCCGTCCCTTTGGCAGCGTCGGGTCTTTTGGCGGCCGTCCCGGGCCCCGCTTCGGCACGCTCGAGTCCTCCGCCACCCGCCCGCCGCGCACCTCCTGCACCCCCGAGTCCTTGCGCGGCCGTCCGCGCTTGCGCTTTGGAAGCGCGGCTTCCTTGGGCGGGTGTTTGCGCGGGCGGCCTCGCGGGCGCTTCATGGCCGGCGGGGCTTGCGACTCCGGTGGCGGAGAAAGCAGCTCCGCGGTCACCGTCGACATGCAGTTCACCGAATGGCGGGCTAAATCCCGTTAGAATCACACGCGACAACCAACTGAGCTTACTGCTGTCCTGCCAATGCCTTGCACCTCGTCTGCACTACTTGAACAGTCTAGGCCATGTCCGAACCTCTACCACCACGCTATTACTGACAAGCCGCGTTCCGAACCTTGGAAATCAGTGACGCCACACTCTAACAATGTTTGCTGTATTATTGTTTCCTGCCTCCATGGATTCCAAACGTATTTTATTCTGGTGGGCTAAGGGGTCTCACAAGTCTTCGTAATAAAATCCCGGATGTACATACAACGGAGATTCGCAAACGCTATCAGAACAGCTACAAACGAAACCCTGTAATAAGAAAATACATGGGTAGTCACAGTTAGGCGTAGTTTATCACATTTAGTCACGGGGGTATCACAAACAGTCACAGTACACCTCCTAACCATCGCGTGTGATCATAGTGCTATCACGGATAGTCACACCCTGCCCCGTAATTCTATCACGTTTGGTCACAGATGAAACGCCCAATCGAGAATTGTAGCTACTCGAGTCACTGTAGGGATTCAGGAGAAATTTTATCGCGCGCGCCGTTTTTGTCCGTATTATCACGAAAAAGTTTCGCGACGACTTTCGGCAACTCGTTAAAAACATCTGCAATTTCTTCTTTACTATACGAATGTCCACTGCTCGATCGATGCGTAATGTTCCTAAAAATATCACTTTTTGACGGGTGAACTCTAAGGTTTAGTTTGTTCCCAATACAAAAATGAAAATTGTTCGGATGGGATATAATTCGGAAGCATCAGCCCTAAACACCTTGTCGCATAGTGTTCAGGGTTGATGCCCCGCGAAGAAGTGCCATCCAATCGGGGTTTATTTTTTATTATTTTTTCCTAAAATTCAGGGCTAGAATAATGCGCGAGGTAAGAAGCAATCAAGATTGGGATTCCCCCAAAATTCTACTGTTTCTTTCGTGGTTTCAAATTAATTTTAAACGTTTCATCGAGTGACCAAACATGATAGCTTTTAGGGGGGAGGTGTGACCATCCGTGATAGCACTGTGATCACCTGCGATAAACATCTACTGTACTATGACTGTTTGTAATGCCCCTGTGACCAAATGTGATAAAACGGGCATAATGATGATTTATTATATAATTTCTCGGCATAGGTTCTGATGAGGATTCTTCCAGATCCGAGTTCACTCAGGCTCACCCTGCTAAATCAGCAGGTCAGGAATAGTTCCCCTATTGGCGGTTCGCTTGTTTAAGGGAATTGTGGTAGGTTTCACACCCGGACCTGTACTTGTGAAGCTCGCCGTGCTAAGGTTCGTCAGTTAAGTAGTATTTTACGAAATGTTTTAGATTGGTGTTTGCAGATTCCCAGAAGGGGAAATCTGAACCGCCCTGCGGATATTTCAGACAGCATTCACATCCAAGGTTTTGTCAGAGTTCTCGACACTTACACATCCAAACACGTCAAGGAGGATGCCATCACCAGGACCAGGACTTGAATTTGAAACTGAAGCGGGACCTGCTGGGATACATGTGATGACACCGCGGCTCATTTTCCAGACCCCGGTTTTGCAGGGTGGGAATATCATATAGCGGGAAAAAACCGCCATATCTGAAATACAAATCGCCTGCCCCGGCCCCACCACCAGAGCCTGAGCGGCAGCCAGACCTCAAAACCAGGAAGGGTCGAAGGCAGGGTGCACTGCTACGGCCAAACCAAACCTGCCAGCACAGATTGAGCCCTCCAGCCAGACCAACTGAAAGCGAGCGAATTGGTTTGGCTGGGGGCGCGGGGGACCGAGAGCAGGCCTGTCGATGTTCCTGGGGCCCTTACTTGGAGCCCCCAGCTCCTCCCTATCTGACCCTGTATTGGCCGTAGCTGAGTGTTTTGGCGCCCTTAACGGTCACGGGCGCAGGCCAAAGTGGTAACTTGATATCCGGGCTTGCACTTACACTCTCTTAGCTAAGGGAAAGTTCGGCTGCTCCAAAGCTGACTAAGAGAGATCACAAACACGGGATTGGCTAGAAAACGCTAAGGGAAAAAATCCCCTTGGCGCGCTCTCGTGCAACCAAGGAGAAAGGGGAGGGGGGTGGAGTGGGGGGGTCAGGCAGAATTTCTTGGGGGGGGGGGTTCCCTAGAACCGGAAATCAAAACTTTGTGGGTGGGGAAGGCCTGTTTGGAGCACTTAACGCATCCGGGGAAGGGTCGAACGAAGCACTTAGTGGCACGGGTGCAGGGTGACCCTAACACTTTATGCAGTCGAGCTGGAGCGAAAGTAGCCCGGAATTTCAGGGCATTAAGGGCATATGCCCGTCAATCGACAGGCCTGACCGAGAGGACGACGGATGGGCGGTTGGGTGGGCGGGCGCGAGTCAACGCTGGCCAGCAGGGAACAACCACCACCAAGGCAGAACTGGGCGAGAGGAGAGTTGTCTCCCTACCCCACCTCAGAACGGTTGTCACTCAGCAGGGAAGCTTTCTTGATGGATGGTTGGTGTTACCTACCCTCAACTCGAAACACCTCGGACATGTCCTGTCTAGAAGGGCATTTGTTAGGAAGCAATTCTTTGTTCAGGACACGTAGTAGATATAGCGAGCTCCCGCTTCGGTGAGACGTCATGCAGTTCCAGCCATCGGACTTCTCCCAGCTTCAGCAGGCGCAGGAAGACCAGTTTAGGGTTCCGCTCAATGCAGGTATAGAGCCGTCTTTCAGGGCGGACCAGTGCGCAGCAGGACGCGGTGACGCCGCAGTATTCTTACCTCCGATTGCGGCGGACCTCTCGCAACTGCCTGCGGGCGCCATGGACTTCGCGACGCTGCCAGGCGAGCCCGCGTGGCCGCTTGGGGCTCGCGATGGGCTCTGGTTCCCCGAAGCGTCACAGCTAGTCGCTCCGCCCGTCAACGCTGCTGCGACGAATGAGTTTGGCGGGGCCGCTGGTTGCGGCGCTGTGGGCATGGACGTCGGTGACGTGGCGTCGTCGGGCGTGTCGCGGGATTTGCTGCTGCAGCTGTTGTCGGCGGGTCTCGACATGCCGTCGCTGCAGGCCATGCTCACCGCGCTCGACGCCACCACCACCGCCACCACTACCGCGCTCACCACGTCGTCACCACTCGAGTCGCAGCCAGCACAGCTGCCCCAGGTGGCTGCGGACAGCACAGCGCAGCTCCTCGCAGCAGGCGCGGCGGGTGCGGCGGCGGAGCACACGGTGGGTGGATTTAACGGCTCTGCGCCGCCGGGAAGCGGCCGCGCCACCCTGAGCCAGAGCCACAGCCTGGACGGTCGATCTGCGCTTCCGCCCGTCTCGCCGCAAGTCAACGCTCGATCTCGACCGCAGCTCACGGCGGGCGAGCGCCCCGTGCCGCTGCTGGGGTCCGCCGCTCACGGCGCGCAGTCGAGCCTGCGCTCCCGGCGGGGCCTGCCCGACCTCTCCAGCTCGCTGGCCAACGCGCGCCCCTCCGCCGTCTCCCGCCTCGCCGCTGCCACCGGCGGCAATCCCCCTCTCAGCACGGGCAAGCGCGAGGCCGAGGCGGGCATGACAGGCGGCGCAGCGCGGTGGCCGCTGTCCCCCGCGCTCAAGAGCCCGCGATCCGACGGATATCGCAGCCCCGGCGGCAGCCGCGTTCTGTCCGCCATAGCCGCGAGCCCCACGGGGCTCGCGAGCGACATGGCGCAGCTGCGCGTGCGCTCGCTGCCCACCACTCCGCTTGGCGGGGCTGCGTCCTTGCCGCTGGGGTCAGCGCGCGGCGGAGTGGGAGGGGGCGTGCGATCCGCGGAGTCGGCAGGCAGAGGGTCGCACTCGAGAGGGTCGAGCGGCGAGCAGGGCTACGAGGTGGCGTCGGCGGGCGGGCAGGATGGAGCAGCGCGGGACGGGCAGGAGGGCGGGATGGAAGCGGGTGCCGCGCACATGGAGGAGGGCGGCGGGGCGGCAGCAGGGATGGGCGAGGGCATGGAGGGCGGCGGAGGGGGAGACGAGCTGTACGGCGGCGATGGGTTTGGGCTGGACGAGGGGGGGGACGAGGAGGCGGACGGGGAGGGCGGCAAAGGGGGGGCCGGAGGCAAGGGGCGGGGCAGGCATTCGACGAAGCCGCGCAGCGTGGCGGAGCGCATGCGGCGGGAGCGCATATCGGCGCGGCTGAAGCGGCTGAAGGACGTGATGCCGCGCACGGACGCGCGCACAGACACGTCCGCCATGCTGGACGACGCTGTGGTGTACATCCGCTCCCTGCAGATGCGCTGCGCCGCCCTCGAGACCCAAAACGCCGTGCTCGCTAAACAGCTCGCCGACGCCGCCCGCACCCGCGAGCACGCCCCGCAATAGCGCCTTCTCCCGCTGCTGCGTGCAGCTGCCACTACCCATGCCTTGCCCTGTCCTTAGCCTAGGCTGCCTGCGCCCACTGCTGACCTGCTGATCACCCCATCTGTTGCTTGCACACGAGTACATGCTACCCGCATTCTTGTATATTCAAAACTTTATGAACAACTCCACCTCATTGTGTGGAATATCGCTTGTCTTTCGCCTGTCTTCTCACTCACTCACACTCCCACTCTCCCTCCCTCCAGCTCTCTCTTCCTGCCCCTCTTGGCACTCCTCCGTCCCTCCACCAATCCCTCCCTCGCTCCCTCTCTCGATCCGCCAATTCATCCCTCGTTTCCTCTCTCGCTCTGCCCCTCCCTCCCTCACTCCCTCTCTTCCTTTCCTTTCTTACTTGCTTGCCCCTTTCCGCTCCCGTTCTACCTCCTTATCTCCCATTTATGCCATCTCCCTCCCTCCCTCCCTCCCTCCCTCCCTCCCTCCCTCCCTCCCTCCCTCCCTCCCTCCCTCCCTCCCTCCCTCCCTCCCTCCCTCCCTCCCTCCCTCCTCCTCCCTCCCTCCCTCCCTCCCTCCCTCCCTCCCTCCCTCCCTCCCTCCCTCCCTCCCTCCCTCCCTCCCTCCCTCCCTCCCTCCCTCCCTCCCTCCCTCCCTCCCTCCCTCCTCCCCGCCTCTCTCCCTCCCTCCTCCCTCCCTCCCTCCCTCCCTCCCTCCCTCCCTCCCTCCCTCCCTCCCTCCCTCCCTCCCTCCCTCCCTCCCTCCCTCCCTCCCTCCCTCCCTCCCTCCCTCCCTCCACCCCTCCCTCCCTCCCTCCGCCCCTCCCTCCGCCCCTCCCTCCGCCCCTCCCTCCGCCCCTCCCTCCGCCCCTCCCTCCGCCCCTCCCTCCGCCCCTCCCTCCGCCCCTCCCTCCGCCCCTCCCTCCGCCCCTCCCTCCGCCCCTCCCTCCCTCCCTCCCTCCCTCCCTCCCTCCCTCCCTCCCTCCACCCCTCCCTTCGCCCCTCCCTCCCTCCCCTCCCTCCCTCCCTCCCTCCTCCCTCCCTCCCTCCCTCCCTCCCTCCCTCCCTCCCTCCCTCCCTCCCTCCCTCCCTCCCTCCCTCCCTCCCTCCCTCCCTCCCTCCCTCCCTCCGCCCCTCCCTCCGCCCCTCCCTCCGCCCCTCCCTCCGCCCCTCCCTCCCTCCCTCCCTCCCTCCCTGCCTCCCTCCCTTCGCCCCTCCCTCCCTCCCCTCCCTCCCTCCCTCCCTCCCTCCCTCCCTCCCTCACTCCCTCCCTCCCTCCCTCCCTCCCTCCCTCCCTCCCTCCCTCCCTCCCTCCCTCCCTCACTCCCTCCCTCCCTCTCTCCCTCCCTCCCTCCCTCCGC
Organism: Closterium sp. NIES-65; assembly: GCA_948144175.1. NCBI lineage: Eukaryota > Viridiplantae > Streptophyta > Zygnematophyceae > Desmidiales > Closteriaceae > Closterium > Closterium sp. NIES-65. The sequence goes on from CANXME010000106.1 coordinate 5,072,057, forward strand.
CCCTCCCTCCGCCCCTCCCTCCGCCCCTCCCTCCCTCCCTCCCTTCCTCCCTCCCTCCCTCCCTCCCTCCCTCCCTCCCTCCCTCCCTCCCTCCCTGCCTCCCTCCCTTCGCCCCTCCCTCCCTCCCTCCCTCCCTCCCTCCCTGCCTCCCTCCCTTCGCCCCTCCCTCCCTCCCCTCCCTCCCTCCCTCCCTCCCTCCCTCCCTCCCTCCCTCCCTCCCTCCCTCCCTCCCTCCCTCCCTCACTCCCTCCCTCCCTCCCTCCTCCCTCCCTCCCTCCCTCCCTCCCTCTCTCCCTCCCTCCCTCCCTCCGCCCCTCCCTCCGCCCCTCCCTCCGCCCCTCCCTCCCTCCCTCCCTCCCTCCCTCCCTCCCTCCCTCCTCCCCTCCTTCCCTCCCTCCCTCCCTCCCTCCCTCCCTCCCTCCCTCCCTCCCTCCCTCCCTCCCTCCCTCCCTCCCTCCTCCCCGCCTCTCTCTCTCCCTCCCTCCCTCCCTCCCTCCCTCCCTCCCTCCCTCCCTCCCTCCCTCCCTCCCTCCCTCCCTCCCTCCCTCCCTCCCTCCCTCCCTCCCTCCCTCTCTCCCTCCCTCCCTCCCTCCGCCCCTCCCTCCGCCCCTCCCTCCGCCCCTCCCTCCGCCCCTCCCTCCGCCCCTCCCTCCGCCCCTCCCTCCCTCCCTCCCTTCCTCCCTCCCTCCCTCCCTCCCTCCCTCCCTCCCTCCCTGCCTCCCTCCCTTCGCCCCTCCCTCCCTCCCTCCCTCCCTCCCTCCCTCCCTCCCTCCCTCCCTCCCTCCCTCCCTCCCTCCCTCCCTCCCTCCCTCCCTCCCTCCCTCCCTCACTCCCTCCCTCCCTCCCTCCCTCCCTCCCTCCCTCCCTCCCTCCCTCCCTCTCTCCCTCCCTCCCTCCCTCCGCCCCTCCCTCCGCCCCTCCCTCCGCCCCTCCCTCCGCCCCTCCCTCCGCCCCTCCCTCCGCCCCTCCCTCCGCCCCTCCCTCCGCCCCTCCCTCCCTCCCTCCCTTCCTCCCTCCCTCCCTCCCTCCCTCCCTCCCTCACTCCCTCCCTCCCTCCCTCCCTCCCTCCCTCCCTCCCTCCCTCCCTCCCTCCCTCCCTCCCTCCCTCTCTCCCTCCCTCCCTCCCTCCCTCCCTCCCTCCCTCCGCCCCTCCCTCCGCCCCTCCCTCCGCCCCTCCCTCCGCCCCTCCCTCCCTCACTCCCTCCCTCCCTCCCTCCCTCCCTCCCTCCCTCCCTCCCTTCGCCCCTCCCTCCCTCCCCTCCCTCCCTCCCTCCCTCCCTCCCTCCCTCCCTCACTCCCTCCCTCCCTCCCTCCCTCCCTCCCTCCCTCCCTCCCTCCCTCTCTCCCTCCCTCCCTCCCTCTCTCCCTCCCTCCCTCCCTCCGCCCCTCCCTCCGCCCCTCCCTCCGCCCCTCCCTCCGCCCCTCCCTCCCTCCCTCCCTCCCTCCCTCCCTCCCTCCCTCCCTCCCTCCCTCCCTCCCTCCCTCCCTCCCTCCCTCCCTCCCTCCCTCCCTCCCTTTCCTTCCCCCCGCTCCCCTCCCGTTCTTCCTCCTTTTCTTCCTCCTAGGCCATCTCTCCTCCTTCCCCTTCTCTCTCCCTTCCCTCCCTCCCACATTCACTCCGGCCAACCCTCGATCCGTTCCTCTTTCCCTGCCTTTATGCTTCCTTCCGTTCTTCCTTTATTCTTCCCTCCTTCCTTCCCCTCCCTCCACCCGTCTCCTTACTCCCGTGTCCTCTCATTACATTGATCACTTCCTTCCTCCTCCCTCTTCTCCACGTCTTCACTCTTCTGCTCCCCTCCGCAGTCTTTCATGGCTGTGGATAGAAAACAGCACACTGCACAGTCCATTCAGAAATGTGGTTTGTTCTGATCTGAAGTGTCTTCTGTTGGAAACAATAAGTCCTAAGTGCGCTTCTGTCGTATCAAACCCAAGGCACCAAGCGAAGCAGTCCCAAACGAAGCATCGAGTCAACCTCGGAGGTTAGGGTAACCGCCTGGAGGTTACGAGAAAGTCAAAGGTCGCTGACCTTTGACTCGACAATCACAGCGCGACAGTTAAGGACACACAACTGACTCGTTACAGAGCAGTTGCCCGAGTCGCACTGTATCGAACCGCAACAGCAATACAGTTATCTACCTATCTATTCGTATTCCCTGTACTCATATATAAATCCTTGTATTTGCTTGTTTAATTTAATCTACTTTGCTCTCACACACCAGTGCAAGGTCGGTTCACAATCCTCATTAAAACGCTTCCGCTATTACAAGTTTCTACCCAAGAGTTCTCCTCTGCAAAGATCCTAAGGGCTATTTCTCAGCCCAACATGGTATCAGAGCTGACAGGTGAAAACTCTAACCTTTTTCATCATTACAAGACATGGCAACAAACAAGGAAAGGAGCTCCCCCAATGGCTCCTCGGGCACTACTCCTACTCCACCGCCAGCCTCTGGCTGTGAGAATAAGCGAACAGGAATGAATGAACTAGAAGTGAAATGAGTACAAGTAGTAAACCCTAGAATTGTGTACCCCCTAGAGGCTAACCCACTGTAGCCTACACAAGCATAACATATATAATGTTTGACACACCCCCATAGGCAAAGTGGGGGAGAACAAGGGGTCACAAGACCAGTCAAGCAAAGCAAAGCAAGCTCAGGGTGGATCACAAAGTCACCACACAGTCCGAGCACAAAAGCAGGGCCAGAGGCCAGTTCACATGCAGGAGTACAGACATATATATAAAACTAGACAAGCAAGAGCAGGTATATATATATGTCACAGTACAAGTAAAGTCAAGAGGAGAGCAAGTGAGGCAAGACAGGCACAAGACCCAGCTGGGTGCAAAAGCGCTGATGATCACAAGGCGCGAGTGCCTTGGTGAACACATCAGCAGTGTTGGCCTCAGAGGCCACGTACGCAAGTCGCAACTGACCACGCTGCTGCAGCTCACGAGCAATGAAGTAGCGGAGAGCAATGTGCTTCGTTCTGTGCTCCAAGCGCTGCTCTCGACACAAGGCCAGCATGGCCTTGTTGTCTACGTACAGCACTGGAGGAGAACGAGGCGGCTCTCCAAGGTCAGTCAGCAGGTAGGTGAGCCAGCGAAGCTCCTGTGCAGCCATGGCCCCGGCGTAGATCTCAGCCTCACAACTGGAGCCGAGAACCGAAGACGAGCGAGTAGACCGCCACGAGACAGAGCCGGAACCAAGGCTGAAGGTGTAACCCTGTGACGACCGCTGCGTAGCCTGGTCGTCAGCCCAAGAAGCGTCCGCGTGGCCGGTAAGGACCACTGGACTCCGCCCTCCAAGCACAAGCCCCATGCCCGACGTACTGCACAGGTAGCGCAATACCCTCTTCGCTGCAGCCATGTGCTCTGGTCTGTGTCTCCCAGGAGCAACATAGCGTGCAAGAATGCTCAGAGGGTATGCAAGGTCAGGTCGTGTGCAGGTCATCAGGTACATGAGGCAGCCAACAAGCTCTGCATACGGACCACTCGACTCTACGGACTCATCCGAAGGCAGAGCTGAGAGTGAGTGGCGAGTAGGCAGAGGAGTGGCATGAGGCGAGGAGTACGTGAAGCCGAAGCGCTGAAGGACCTGCTGCACCATGTGTGACTGAGTCAAGGTAATGGTGCGGCGTGCTCTGTCCCGAGTGATCTGCAAGCCAAGGTAGCTGCGCAGTTCACCCAGGTCTGTGCACGTGTGTCTCTTCAGCAGTTCAGACTTCACGTAGGCGAGTCCAGCAGTGTCCGCTGTGGCAAAGACCAAGTCGTCGACGTACACGAGGATGTAGAACGGCGGCAGTGAAGTGTCGGTGCGCAGAAACAGCGACGGGTCAGCAGTAGAAGGAGCAAACCCAAGAGCCGCAAGCGTAGTCCTCAGTGTGTCGTGCCACTCACGCGGTGCCTAGCGGAGACCGTAGACTGGCCGTCGGAGGCTCCACTGGGTGCCAGGAGGGAAAGTCCCAGTGAAGCCAGGTGGACGGCACAGCCAGATCCCCTCGTGCAGGCTACCCTGCAGGAACGCAGTGCTGAAGTCGAGAGAGTGAAGCTCGTAGTCGCGCTGAGCGGCTATGTGCAGCAGCACCCGAAGAGTGGTCATCTTCGGGGTGGGAGAGAAGGTCTGAAAGTAGTCAACTCCCTGCCGCTGACTGAAGCCACGAGCAACGTGTCAGATTATTATAGCTGATGCATGTTTGTAGGCTATAGTGGGGTAGCACATATGGGGTACAGTTTGCTAGGGTTGTATTTGTACCCAACTCTGACTTAGTCAATTCATTCCTGTTCATTCCTTTCACACAACGTACCGCGCCTTGAAGACAGGTGGAGAGCCCGGCGGCCGCTTCACCCTGAAGATCCACATGCCACTGACGATGTTCGCCCCAGGAGGGGGAACCGCGTCAACGTAGGTGCCTGTGGACTTCCAGGAAGCCATCTCTGCATCCATAGCTGCCTGCCACTGAGAGGAGTAGGGACCCTCTACGGCCTCCGCGTAAGAACGCGGAGTCGGGATGTCTAGTGCATCCGGGTCTCCCTCAGGGGCAAGCAGTACAGACGCGAGATGAGGTGAAGCAGCCGCTAGACACTGTAACTCCTCCTGTCTGTCCTCTAGGACGTCCGTGCCAAGAGCACACTCACCCCCGACGGACGGAGGACAGACAGACGCAGACTCAGCAACAAGACCAGCAGCGTAGTCGAGACGATAGCGAGCAGCAAAGTCAACGAGCTCAGCGACTAGAGCAGACGCAGCAGTGGACTCAAAAGAGGGGTCAGTGACGACAGTAGCAAGCAGACGCGTGACAGTAGGACTGGCAGCGCGAAGAGAGTCCGACTCAGGGTCGGCAAGCGCAGGAAGAGAGGACTCAGGAGGAGAAGGCAAAGGGGCACGCAGAGGAGCAGTGGACGGACGCAGAGACATCCGGTGCGTGCCAGGGACAGGAGGAGGACGCTGACGCGAACCGCGACCACTAGCGCGAGCAGCACGAACAGGCGACGCGGGACGAGACGCAGGCTCACGACGCTCAGCAAGACCTCCAGTAGGATCAGTGTAAGGAGAGGGAGCAGGCAGAGGAGAGGAAGGCTCCAACAGTGACTGCGACTGGACAGGCTGTGGACACTCTACCGAAGGAGAAAGACCAAGAACCTGCTGTAGGAGCGGAACGAAGTACGGCCGAGGCCGCGCGGCAGCTCCAGACTCAGCAGGGACAGCACCAGCACCCTCAGCGACAGCACCAGCGCCACCAACACCTCCAGCGGCAGGACCTCCAGCAGCACCAGCAGCAGAACCACCGCCAGGACAGACAGCAGTAGTCTCAGCACCAACACCCTCAGCAGCTCCAGCTCCAGTAGGACTCGCAGGCCCAGCAGCTCCGGGACCGGCAGCACCAGCACCCTCGACGGTCGACGAAGCTCCAGCTCCAGCAGCACTCCTCCAGCGGCGAGCAAACCACTCACGCAGCTCCTGTGGAGAGAGGGGCTCCCGGCGAGACGCAGCAGCAGGAGAAACCCCAGGCTCAGCAGCTCCAGACTCAGCACCCCCAGGCACAGCCGCTCCAGACTCAGCACCTCTAGGCTCAGTAGCTCCAGACTCAGCACCCCCAGACTCAGTAGCTCCAGCTCCAGTAGGACCCGCAGGCCCAGCAGCTCCGGGACCGGCAGCACCCTCAGCAGGCGAAGAAGCTCCAGCTCCAGCAGCACGCCTCCAGCGGCGAGCAAACCACTCGCGCAGCTCCTGTGGAGAAAGCGGCTCCCGCCGAGATGGAAGAACCGGAGAGCCCCCAGGTCCAGCAGGCGCAGGCTCCGCACCTCCAGGCCCAGCACCCCCAGGCTCAGCAGCTCCTGACGTAGCACCCTCCGGCTCAGCACCCCCCGGCTCAGCACCCCCAGACTCAGCACCCCCCGGCCTCGCACCCCCAGGCTCAGCACCCCCAGGCTCAGCACCCCCAGCAGCAGCACCCCCAGGCTCAGCACCCGCAGCAGGACCAGACTCAGCAGCAACCTTGACTGGCTCGACCGTGTCTACCTGGGACACACCTGAAGGGGCAGGAACCTGAGGGGGGAGGGGGTCTACCGGGGGGGGAACTGGTACCAGGAAGTCCGGTGGGGGGGGAAGGGAAGGAGTACGGTAGGGGAAGAGGCGGTAGAAGGGGACTGACTCGTCGAACGTGACGTCCTGGGAGGACAGAACACGACGAGAGGAGGGGTGGTAGAACTGCCACCCTGGAGCGTCAGGGGGGAAGCCAAGGAAGACACAGGGAGCAGCACGGGGGGACAGCTTGTCCGCAGACAAGTCGCGGACAAACGCCCGAGATCCCCAGACACGGAACGCAGACGCATCGCCGACCTTCCCCGTCCACAGTAACACTGGGGACATCGCGGGCCGAGAGACCCTGGGGTGAAGGTTGAGCTGATGCGCCGCGTACCAAACCGCAAACGGCCACAGAAAATGGGGGGCAGCCGCATGCATCATGGACGTACGAGCGACATCCATGACCATGCCAATGCGGCGCTCAGCAATCCCATTTTGCTGTGGAGAGTCCGGAAGCGTAAAGGTCTGGCGGATCCCCTGTGCACGACAGTAGTCTCGCAGAAGGCGAGAGGAGAACTCCCCACCTCGGTCAGAGTGCAGACGCAGAACAGGAAAGTCCGAGCCGAAGCTCCTCCTGAGCTGGAGACGAGCCTCGCGGATCCAGTCGATCAGCACCTCAGTGACAGCACCCTTGCTGCGCAAGGGGAAGACTGAGGTGTAACGTGAGTAGTCGTCAACCACCAACAGGAAGTAGCGCTCGTGACCCTGCCCACGGACGGGGGCCGGGCCCCACACGTCCATGTGAAGCGTCTGCAGAGGAGCCTCTGTCGGGGGAAACTGGGAGGAGTGAGGAGCAGCCCTGAGGCGCCCCTCGACACAGGGGACACAGGAAGGTCCTGGTCCCGAAAGAAGGGGAGGGAGAGACTGGGGAAGACCAGAGACAAGGACACGGGAAGCCATGCCCCGAAGACGGGGCAAGGAGGGGTGGCCTAGACGGTGGTGCCACAGAAGAGTCTCGTGAGACAGGAGGCGACACGAACACGGGGCAGACTCAGGACCAGACCTGGACGCAGCAGCAAACACCTGACCCGACGCTGCTACCTGACCGGACGCGGGGACAGGAGGAGACTCAGTGGTCAGGGTGTAGAGGCTCGACCCCAGTTGACGCGAGAACGTGGCCAGGTGCCGGCCTGTGCGTGCGTCCGTGCAGTGGGTCACCCGCTGACTCGCAGGAGTGAACTGGTGAACCCCCGCATCCTGTAGGTCTGCACCACTCACCAAGTTCGTCGAGAACGAGGGGAGGTACAGGCCAGACAGGGTGCCCGAGGGGGCAGCCGGACACGGGAGGACAGTGGAGAAGTGAGCGAGGACAGGACCCCCAGAGGGGTCAGCCAGGGAGACCGCAACCGGCCGACCAAGCGGCGTGAGTGTGGTGCGGTCCCGAAAGAAGGAGCGAGAAGCCCCAGAGTCAAGTGTAAAGGTGAGGGAGGCCGAAGCCAACGCGGTACCTGAGAGCGCAGCCTCACCCGCACCTGAGGAAGCAGACTCACTAGCACCTAGAGCAGCAGCCGCACCTGTACCTGGAGCAGGAGAGTCACTAGCACCCAGAGCAGCAGCCTCACCAGTAGCTAGAGCAGCAGGTCCTATACCTGGGTCAGGCGGGACGCACAGGTGACCGGCACAGTCAGCACTAGTAGGCAATGCATACATGGTAGTGAGAATAGCATCATAGTCAAGAGCATATATATCTACCCTCTGCCTAAGCAACTCCACCCAGTCGGGAAGCTCAGCCTCGTCGCCAAACACGGTACGCCAGGCGTCGCTCAGACGGGCGAAGCAGCGGGACTGTGTATGACTACGTGTCCCACAAGGCTGACCAGTCCGAGTACCAGTGCGAATCACGTAAGAGCAGCGAACAGCACTGAGAGACCCTCCACTCTGAGCGTACCACTCACGAAGCTGGCGAGGCGTGAGAGACACGCGAGAGGGTCGCGGGAGCTACATCTGGCCGCCACCACGAGTAGAAGCAGCAGGAGTGGTAGTAGGAGTAGCGTCGCCACCCCTACAGCCCCAACCAGAGTACCACTCACGCAGCTGCTGGGGCGTGAGGGACTCACGCCGGCGTCGCTGGGGCTGCATTTGGCTCCGCAAGTAGAAGCAGGAGCAGGACTAGCAGCAGGGAGGCAGGCAGCCAGGCAAGCCAAAAGGCAGGCAGGCAGGCAAGCAGGCGACGCGCAGCGTGCTAGCAGGGCAAGAGCTCACCAGTGGTGGGAAGAGTAGGCTCGGCGACTCAGCGGCTCGGCAGCTCGGCGGCTCGGCGGCTCGGGCGACTCGGGCGGCTCGGCGGCAAGGCGGCTCGGCAGCAACTGCAGCTCAGCAGCTCGGTGACTCGGCGGCTCGGCAGCAACTGCAGCTCAGCAGCTCAGCGACCCGGTGGCTCGGCGGCAGGGCGGCTCGGCTGCTGGGCGGCTCGGGTGCAGGGCGGCTCGGCGGTGGGGCGGCTCGGCTGCTGCAGGTGAGCGGCTCGGCTGCTGCAGTGGGAGATGAAGGAGGAGGAGAAGCAGGGGAGGCCACACACCTGCCACCCCTCTGCTGGCCGGCCCCCGAAGGAGCCGCGACGGGCGACGGGAAAAGGGGGGGTGGGTGGTGGGGGGCCGGTAGGTGCAGCGGCGGGGCCAGCAGGTGCAGTTGCGAGGCCGGTAGAAGGGGACGGCAGGAGCCGTCAGGAGGGGACGGCGGGGCCATCAGGAAGGGACGGCGGGGCCGTCACGAAGGGACGGCGGGGCCGTCAGGAGGTGACCGGGCCGCGACGGGGGCAGGCGGCGGGGCCGCGTAAGGGCCTGGGCGGGGCCGCGACAGAGCCGTCGGCGGGGCCGCGTGAAAGCCGGGGCGGGGCCGCGTAGAAGCCGGGGCGGGGCCGCGCGAGAGCAGGCGGCGGGGCCGCGAAGGAGCCGGGGCGGGGCCGCGTGAGAGCAGGCGGCGGGGCCGCGTAAAGGCCGGGGCGGGGCCGCGACAGAGCCTGCTGCGGGGCCGCGTGAGAGCCGGCGACGGGGCCGCGTAAGGGCCGGCGGCGGGGCCCCGTCAAAGAGGGCGGCGGGGCCGCGTCAGTGAAGGCGGCGGGGCCGCAGGGGAAATGGCGACCCGAGGGGTCGCTAAAAAAAAAAGATCGCGCCTCGGGAGGCGCTTCGGTGGGCCCAAAAAAAAACGGTCCGTAGAAGGACCCGCTCTATACCATGTGAGAATAAGCGAACAGGAATGAATGAACTAGAAGTGAAATGAGTACAAGTAGTAAACCCTAGATTTGTGTACCCCCTATAGGCTAACCCACTGTAGCCTACACAAGCATAACATATATAATGTTTGACACTGGCCTGCAGACAGAGGAAGACACGGCAGCAAGACCAAGGGGAACATCAACCGAGACCCCCACGAACCATCCTTCTGACTTCGACCAGAGCATGATGGAGAAATTTTTCTCCTTCATGTCCTTCTACGAGCAACACCAGCAGTCGGGACGTGCACAGACACACAACAGCAACAACGGAGCGACACCCATGAGCCTTGACGGGTCGTCATATGCGCGAGGGAATCAACAGCAGCAACCCACCTTCGCCCCGTACGAACGCGGGTCGATCAGCTTCCTGCCTCAACCTCCACCTGCGCAAGACAAACCAATGGATGCCTTACAAGTACAATCGCAGTTCGCGCATGTTCTGAAACTACAGACGTCAAGACCTTTCGACGGAAAGGACTTCTTTACCTGGTCCTTTGAATTCGAGTTGATGATGGAGGGCGCGCAGATACTCGGCTTCTTCGACGGATCCCTGCAGTATCCAGCAAACGGGACACAGTATGAAAAGCAGCAGTATACGTATCAATCCATGATGGCGTATACTATTCTACTGAGAAACATCACACCAACCCAGCAGCAGAACATTCGCTCCTACCGGAACTTCGGCAATTCGGCGGAACTCGCGTACGGCCATCTGAAGAACCTGTACCAGGCAACAGACAGTGTAAACCAGAGCAGGTTAATGGCGCAGCTGACAACAGTGGAAATGAAACCAGGAGAAAAAGGGTTGGCGTATATCAGCCGATGTCGCGAATTGCGCGACAAGCTTCTTCGATGTGGAGGGTCAATCTCTGAAGACGCCTTCGTAACAGTCGTCATCGGCGGCCTCGGTCCTCAGTGGCGCGCCACCAAAGCAATTCTTCGAGCACACGGGAGGATCTCCGAAGCGGCACTTTGCGCAGAAATTCACGCGGAACAGCAGGATATGGACCTGCAAGAAGAAAGAAACAAGAAAAGGAAATTAGCACCGGAGTTTGCTTTCCATACTCAGCGACGACACAACTACTACAACAATCGACAGCTGCAGCCGAAGTTAGTACCTCCATTTTGTCACATCTGCAAGACATCAGGACACCCACGCACGCACTGCCCGTCTCGACAGACAACACCACAGCGACAACTGCGGGCTTCAAGCACCCAAGCTGCTTCGACACAAGCAAGCTCGACAACCACGATTCAAGCTTCAACAACCTCAACTGGACAACCTGCGCAAGGAGCAAGACATATAGTCAACTGCATGGTCAAGATAAACGACTCTTGCGTAACAGAGTCACCACCCCATTACTCACCGGAAGAGGAGCTCGACAACAGGACGCCTCGTCGCGAATCACTCCATCCAAATCCGACTTACGCCGCCATCGCTCAAAGTGAACCGTCCGGCCAAGACACCTGGTTCTTGGACAGTTGCTGCGGGCAACACATGTGCTCGTCCGGGCGTTTCGTACAACGCGAACATCGACTCCAACGGGAAGTAATCATCACGGTTGCCAACAACCAAAACCTGCGCACACGAAGACAAGGAGTGGTACAGCTTCAGTCACGAGAAACAAATGTCATACTGCACATGTCTAAGGTACTCATCGCTGAAGAACTCGGCTACAACTTACTGAGCGTTAGCCAGTTGATGGCGAAAGGAATTCATCTGGAAGCCGACAGCACGACCCAGGAGTTCAAGCTTTACCACGGGAGAGGCGGTCTCTACATCGGAAAAGCAGTGCTGAAGAACAACGTCTTCGTCCTCGACTTCGTTCCTGACCTCGGCACTGCAGACAGCGACGCCATTGTGAACTTTGCTGATTGGACACACCCTCCGGATCTCGACCCCGACTTCAGCCCGGAAGGTTTCTGGTACTCCCACACTATCCCTGAAGCAGAACGAACAAGAGCGTTAGCAACGATTCAACAAGAAGCACAGACAACAACATCAACAGCAACAACATCGACAGCAGAAACAACATCGGCAGCAGCAACAACATCAGCGGCAGCAGAAACAACGACACCAGTCACAGTCGACGAAGCACCACCAACACCCGCGCAACAGCTGAATCCGACTCAGCGTGAAGTCCACCGAAGCGCCAACCTCGTCGCCAGCAAAAACTCCAACTCCGACGCATATCAGCGTTCACCCGGACACCGCGCCTCTGAAGAGATCTGGCACGCACGCACAGGACATCCAAGCAACACGGTTTTGAATAACACGATAAGAGCAGGGGTCCTCGACAAAGACTCTCTACTTCTACCCGATGGCAGAGAACTCCAGAAGGCACGAGGGACTTGCCTTATATGTCCCGAAGCTGACTTACCTCATCGACCGTTTGCTTCACGTCACAACCCGAGCGCTCCAGCGTACGCACCACTCGAAAAAGTCTACAGCGACATCCTCTACAATCGCGAACCAGGACAAGTCAACTACAACTACACCATCACCTTCATCGACGCTGCCACTCGATACGTCTGGCATCGCAACCTACCCAGCCGCGACATGACGCTCGCAGCATTCGCCGCCTGGCTACCGATAGCAGAAAGAGAGTCTGGAACACAACTGAAAAATTTCCAGTCAGACGGAGGTGGCGAGTACACCTCTCAGCGCTTCAAGCAGTTCCTGGCGGAAAGGGGGATCAAGCAACTCCTCTCCCTTCCCTACGCACATCAGCAGCAAGGTGTTGCAGAACGACTGAACAGGACCCTGCAGAACAGCATGCGCAAACTGTTACGTGGCATGCGGCTACCCAACCACCAGTGGCCAGCAGCAATGGACCACGCTGTCATGCTGCACAACTTGTTGTCGTCGTCGTCACTTCCGAACAACGCATCACCGCATCTGCTGTGGACAGGGAAGCAGGGCAGCACGAAAATGTTACGAGTTTTTGGGTGCATGGTACAGTACAGACCCCCAGAAGCACGAGCGGGAAGATTTTCGCAACGGGAACAGTGGGGACTACACTTCGGCATCGAGAAAAATTACAACGCATGGAAAATCTTCGACGTCCACACAAAGGAAACAGTAGCAGCACGTGATGTGATCTTCTACGAAAGACTCACCCTTCAGACGTACCTCGCCAACTTGCACGAGAATCGGGACCTCACCAGTGGTTTTCGTGGTGACCGAGCCTTCGCGTCAGCAGCGGACGAAGCAGACTGGGATGAACAGAACGTCGACAACGCCTCAGAAGAAGCCGGACCTCTCCCATACTGCTCCGTCGACGTACCCATGGATGAGGATAATCCTCGCGACAGTAACAACGCCGAAATCTTCTACCGTTTCGCCGACGATGGTTACGTAACACCTGTGACAGTCAACACCAACGAAGCAGAAAGGGTAGGGCCAAATTTCATGCCCGACCCAGAAACGGGAGACGAAGCAGCTTATCCCGAGGATCCAGAACTCCCTCGATACTCACAGACTGGGCTACAAATCCTTGGTCTCGTCACCGCAGTCCATGGCGCCGGCATTCCTGAGGAGCCTGCGACGGTTCAGCAGGCTCTGGGGGGGGAACACAGGGAGAAATGGCGTGAAGCTATGGACAAAGAGCTGAAGGCACTGGAGGAGCGCAACACCTGGAAAATTGTTC